>CAAKHC010019408.1:0-12431 GCA_901007825.1 Macroramphosus scolopax | reverse complement strand
GGGGGGGGGGGGGGGGGGGGGGGGATCTAGGGCAATGGGTGAGCCTTTCCTCCCAGCAGGGCTGCATCTCGTTTAATTGGAGCACTTATGGCACCATTACCTCCTTTACTCAAACACGTTGCTGATGACAAAAGAAAACAGCACTAAGCCTGCCTTTGTTAGCGAGGAGGCTGGATGTGGGGACGGATTCCTCGCTGCTACTCGTGTGGGAATCATCCGTACTCCCGCCATGAGCTGCTGCCCTCCACCAATGAGACGCCGGCTGGAGAAAAAGGCAGAGTACGTGGAAACCACATGCGTCATCAGAAAACACAATGGACGTTATCGAGTAAAGAAATTAACAACATGACGGGATGATGTTTGGTTTATATCAGGCTACTGCATCCGGAGTAAAAAATACCCAAACATCAGTGAACTCAGAGGAATCCTCGTCCCCGGTGGGTTTTAAAGTGACTCCAGCGTATGTCAGTGACCTTCCTCTTTTCCTACCGTTTGACCCGAGGTCATGATGAAGAGGTTAGTTTGTTTTTGGTCACCACAGTGTCTCTGGAGAGCAATAAGGGTGTGACCTTTACCCTCAGTCTGACCCGTCTGAAGAGGGTACTGGAGGCCATTTAGGAAGGAAGGAAGGAAGGAAGGAAGGAAGGAAGGAAGGAAGGAAGGAAGGAAGGAAGGAAGGAAGGAAGGAAGGAAGGAAGGAGGGAGGGAGGAAGGAAGGAAGGAAGGAAGGAGTTCTCTGCATATCGAGTTGAGGGCGTTTAATAGTTTGAAAGCATGATAGATTTGTCAGAACCAGAAACATTCAATACAACATATATAATGCAATTATAGCACCTTGTAAATAAAGTATTTCATTTACTTTTACGTACGTCATCAAACCTTTGCCTGAGTACAATGTGTCAGTGTTCAAATATCAGTTTTTGAGATTGATGACGAGAGTAAAAACATCCTGTGGTCACGGCGTGACATCATCACATCTCACCGTGAAGACAAATTTATTATTTACTGTTTAATGCATCGAACTAATCTTATGAAGGGATGGAAGTATGTGAAGAATGAAAGAGTGTCGACTTGCCTGAAAGTCGGTTAGCTCCAGATTTGTTAACTTAACTTAATACAGCAAAACAGACGTGACCTTCAGGTGCAACTCGGGACAACGTGACTCAAATAATGTAACGATTTGTCAATTTAGTATGAGGCAAACATGGAATTTACTAAAATATTTAGCTCAATTTGATTTAATATTAGTTGATCAAAATGTTTCATTATTAATAAAAATAAATTAAAAATATTTTGACTTTGAACATATTCATTCTTTGTGCTTCTTATTAGAGAATATTTCTGCCCAGCAGGAGGATAAAAGGAGCAAACAGGATCTGTGTGAAGACAGACGGATCCGCCAGATCACGTCTCAACGTTCTGCTCCATGTGGAAGTTGGATTCGGCTCTGTAGAGAAGAAAAAGTGTTTCATAATGAAAACGACACTTAAATGAACAAGCAGAATTATTTTAAATACTTCTGAGTTAAGTCTACTTGAATAAGAGGATATAAAAGGTCTTGATCAGTCATGAATGAACTATAAGCTGAACTCAAATCTGTTTTAATTCAATCACTTCACATTTCTTTCTAAGTTTCGCTTTCATTTCCACAGTGGATGTGACATCTGTTGCATCTTCAAGGTCACTTTGTGGAGCTGCTCAGCTCAGCTGTGACAAACCCCCGTCACCAGGCAGGACAGGTGTATGTCCCTCGGATGCACCGGGTCCATGCAGGACGCAGGGCTGCGTGGTGCCGCGCTGTCTGCACACTCTGCTCAACTCCGTCCATTGACAGTCCACACAAAGGACGTGGATCTCAGTGCAAATTGTGATCTGCTGCCACCAAGAGGATATTGAACGCAACACCTCTCACAACAATAAGGACACTCCCTGCATCTTTTGTTTGGTGTGAAAATAGCCTGACCAGGACGCTGCTGCCGCCGCATCAACTTACACGTCTTTGTTCCGCATGTGGTTGTTGTACATCATGACCGGGGGGTTGCTTTCCTCGTCCTCGGGCACCTGCAGACAGTCAGGGATTAATCACGGTGATTCAGGGGAGGGACAATAACGTCATGTGCGACCTTGTTAAGGCCGGAAAACGGACACCTATGAACTGTTTCTTATGTAAATAGAGGTGCAGAGTGATGGCACTAACAGCCTGCAGGGAGAGTGACAGAAGAGTACTTATTGTTAAAGACTGTTTTCATCCTCTAGTAACCTCCTCCAAGGAGCTTATGTGAGTGCCAGACATGTCAATAAGACTATTCAAGGAACTCCTTTTGAAAACAACACTGCAAAGTCTGGCGTCTTTCCCCTGCAGAAATGATTTCAGTTAGTGGAAATCAGACCTCCTGTCCTCAAAGGCCTCCGATTTTAGGAGGTACTGGCTCTGAAATACCTCGTAGGAAGAAGGCTGCAATTATTAACAGCTTCTCTCACCTCCCAGTAAACCTCGTCGTCAAAGCAGTTGTCATCTGCAGGATCGCCCCATATCGGTAATCTTAAAATGCAACCTGTGAAGAGTGCAAAGTCGTCATGATCCCCATCCACACAAACATCATCACAGCTATCATCACACATCTACTTCCAGTTTTATGGCCAAGCTGAGTGGTGTCTGAGTGAAATGATGAGGGTCTGCTCACCAACGATGATGCCTCCACCTACGCCAAAGCAGATCGCCACACAGATGCCGGCAGCCTGGTGACCCCCCTGTCGTGAGGGTACCATGTTTTTGAAAGATCCCTCAAAGTCAAAGGTGTTGATCAACCTTTAAAGTAAAGAAGCATGAACTCTTCAGGGGTTAATAACGGGCCACGACAGAACAGACTACAGCTGCAGTAATGAGCACTCACCCTTCAGGACCATAAACCGACTCTGACGCCGCCGCCGCGGTGATGGCGCCCACAATGCCACCGATAACCCCGGGCATGGCGTGGAGGTTGTGAACGCCACACGTGTCCTGGATCTTCAGGTATTTCTCCATGAAGGGCTGTGAAGAGAAGCGCCAGAACCTTAGAGGTTCAAAACCATTAAGACGCTTATTCCCAAGAGATGAAACCAGAGAAATACCGAGATGTAGATGTATCCCAGCGTGGAGATGACGCCGCAGCAGAATCCTACTATCAAAGACCCATAGGGCATCAGCATGAACTCTGCTGCAGTTCCCACGGCAACGCCTCCAGCTAGAGTGGAGTTCTGGATGTGAACCTGTGAAACAAAACACAATTAATGTTAATTATGTTATTTTATTTCTGATTCTTTTGCTAATCATCTCTGTGGCTCCCGTCCTCTCCCAGGTCACCACGGTGGAGACGGCTGTCTGTTACCATGTCTAGTTTTCCATGCTTCTGGAAGAGGCTGGAAATGGCGACGGTGGTGAGCACGGTGGAGGCCAAGGCTAGGTAGGTGTTGATGGCGGCTCGGTGCTGCCCGTCCCCGTGGTCGGTGATGGCTGAGTTGAAACTAGGCCAGAACATCCACAGGAAGAGAGTACCTACCCGAAAAGCAGAGGGAGAGGCACATGTGAAAGCTCCTCCAGGATAACGGGAGGATGAGCATGTTCAGGTGTGGAGGATCTCCCGCCTACCGATCATGGCGAAGACGTCTGAGTGATACACGGAGCCCTGCAGACGACTGCTCTGGTCCAAGTTTGGCCGATAGAGCATCCACGAGACGGCGAGGCCGTAATAACCTCCGAACGTGTGGATCACCATCGAGCCTCCAGCATCTCTGGCCTTCAGGGAGGACGATAGCAGCGTTAGTAGAAGAAGCAGCTGCGCGGGTGTTATGAAGCTTTGTGTGGAGGTCGGTGATAGAGGTAGCTGTTAATAGGTGCTGGAGGAAGGATGTTCCAAAAGCAGGTTTTTTATTTAAGGTAAATGCCGACTCCTGCCCCAATTATAGACTTAATATCTTTAAGTGCTCTCTAAAACTCACATGTATGAGACTCAGGATGATATATTCTTCCACAGCGAACAAAGTGATGCCAAACAGAGTCATGACCATCAGCTGGACTGGACTGACTTTCCCCAGCACGGCTCCGTAGGCAATCAGGCAGCCGGCCACACAGAAATCAGCATTGATTAGACTGAAGGGGGAAAAACAACAAGATGAATGAAGATAAGGTGATATCGTCTGTTTTCTGGACTGGCCAGGCACATACCAATTGTTTTTCTGGGTAAGAGTAAACCGATTGAAGAGGCGTGAAGGTTCAGCTGTGCGTGTGTTTTGAAGACGTGTGTTTACTCTCACGATATGACAGCCAGACGCACATCATTCATGTATGTTGACACGCAGTGAACTTCTACACTATCATATCCCCTTAGACTGGCTTTCTGTTTACATTTCAACCACTGTGACAACCAGTAAATCTGCCTGGAGGTAAGGTTGGACCGGTCTTTGGGAGGAGGCCATGCAGGTGGAAAACATATTCCCATCAGACGTGTATCCGATCCGTTAATGCCGACCCAGAGAGGCAGAACATCACCTGCTTTAGATGATCTGAGACACAATTAAAAGTGGTGGATCGTTCTCCATGCATGAGGGCAGGTACCTCTCAATTCCAATTTTGATCTTTCCATCAGTGTAGTCCAGCGAGTGGAACCAGCCCTGCATCAGCAGCGCCCACTGGAGGCCGAAGGCTGCGATGAGGAAGTTGAAACCAACAGCACCGAAGCTGTACCTCTTCAGAAACGTCATGAGGAAGCCAAATCCCACAAAGATCATCACATGGACGTCCTGGAAACCTGAAGCGAAGGTGAAGAAGGGCGGTAGGTTTTTGGACAAGGGAGGGAAAAGGAGAGATGATAATAAAGGGCAGCTCAATGATCGGCATGATCTGTTGAATGCAAGGTCGACTTGCAAGTATAAAATAAGGAAACACTCAATACAGAATTTAGCGTATAGATCAGAATGGCCATTTTTCTATGCAGTGTCAATTCAATGTCATTTATTAATATCTGTAATTGACTAATGAATTACTAACGATCTGCTCATGGGTGGATTGTTATACCAGTGGAAAAAACTGCTTACAGAAAGTTTTCTTTCCCGGCACGTACACGGACATGAGGGCATAGGGGACGACACGGGGAAACCACGTGAACATGACTCATACGTCATGTTAAGATACAGAGAACAAGGAAGGGAGTTAATCAGATACTGAGACTCTTACGTAGAATTTATTAGGTTAATGTTAATCAGCCTCTTTTATGTGAATGTGGTGTACAAAGTATTAAACCAGTACAGCTCAACAGCACAAATTACAGACGGCAAAATGAATTTAAAATAAATCAACAGCTCTCTGAAATAGATTCAATACAAACTGAAGAATATAAGAAGGGAGGATTTATTGCGGGGCTGTTGTATTATACTGAAATGTTTTATGGAGGTGAACCTGATAAATTTGTTTTTCGAAAGTATATTATTTGATAAAAAAAAAAATAATTAGCATAGAATTATGTTTCCATACATATCTACGACAGGTAGATGATAATGATGATAATCGCCATGACAACCTCAATAAAGCACCATGGAGCTCTCATCACAAAATTGGAGACAGAGACATCACTTCCTCTCCAAGCCTTTGCTTTATAACTTTTGCAATTTTTGTGTCATCAAATGTAGTTTCATCCGGGTCCAAAGATGATACCTGCAAAGATTTGCCCAGAACTGACAGCTCCATTAATGGGTTTTGGGTAAAAGCGCCACCTAGTGGAGGATCGGCACCGAACCTTCATCGAAATTTCCATCTCAATAAGACTAACAGATTTACAACACTTCCTGTTTCGACTGCAACGCTCCATCACTGCTTCTTCCATTTTCTTTTTTGAATTAATATTCTTTAATAACGTTTTGTCATGTTGGTCAGATTCGACCTGCAAAGGTCCGTTCAAATGGGATTTACAACCCAGAAGGAGTTTGAAGAAGCTTACTGATACTCGTTATTCTGTGAAATCAAACGATAAGTAGAAATAGACGAGGTATAGGTGTTTACCTGGAATTACAACGTCCCTAAGTTTGCAAATTATTGTGTATTTTTAACCACAAGCCTCTAAAAACTGATTCATTTGTTGGTGGAAGAACTCTAATACCTCCTCAGCATTTATTGGGTGCTCTGTAATAACACTGGAACAATAACCTTCATGAACACAGATGAAGTAAGAGTGGCAAGATAAATCTTAATCTTGAGGGGAATTCACATTTACCATATGGTGGGAAGGGTGGGTCTGTGATGCAGACAGATCACCAGCAAACAAGTGGATACCAGCAGCAACCAGCAGGTATCATTTACAGAATAACACCAACACCAGCCTGACACGTCCCCGGGCACAATAGCTCCTCACTGCAACGTGAAACGTTAGAAGAATTTGCCCCATTGTACAAACTGCTATTTCACATCAGACTGAATAAACGTTTCACCGCCCTGCGAACAACAAAAGACTTCAGACCGTCCCGTCCACGGCGGCGGCTGATGGAGGATGAGGCCCCGTGACTTTAGGAGATGGTTTTATTGGACAGCAAACTGTGTCAGGAAAAACATTTTTCCTCTGACATCCAACACCAGACCGAGATGATTAATGATAATCTGACACTGACACCGGGGACAGTACATCCACATCCACACACACACACACACACACCGTGTGTGCAGATAAAACTGCAGGAAACCAAGCAAAAATAAATCTGTTTTTATTGATACACAGAGTTGAAATGATTGTTGCATTAGGGAGAGTAAGAGACGCCTCAGGGGAAAGATGCACCTGTGGCTGACTGATCCTTGAATATTCACAACACAATCAACTCAGACTCAATTTCCATGTATTTCCTGATGTACCCAAAAAATAATCTAAATACTCAAAGAACAAGAGATACAATATAAAAGGTTTTTAGACATTTTAGAATAAGTAATATAAACTCACTCACTTGGGTATCTGAAGTAGAAGTCGTTCTCAATGTCACTGGATATATTTTTGGCCTTCCTGTGTTCTATCCAGTGAGGATCCGACTCTTCATCGTAACGAATAAAAACCCCGAACAAGATGATCATGGCTGTCTGCCACACGATGCACACGGCCGGAAGACTCACACGGACGTTGGTGTTTTTGGGACGGTCACATAATTCCCTGAAGCTTTGGATGCAGCCCATCTTCCTCCGTTTACTCGTCTTGGTTTTTCAATCAAGGTGTGATAGACACCAAAGAGACAAATCATTCAGCTGAGCTGCTCTTTGTTTGTGACCAACACTTTTAAGGCCCCCGAGCATCTTAAGCACAACTGGGGATGAGCAGAGATGGTCGTTGGCTCTGAGGTGAGGACACTCCCACAGTCACTCCCTCCACTACGGCCCTTGAAAACAGGTGGTGACACAAGTTGAGTGAGCTGCAATTATTTGACTCCTAATCTTGTTGTTAATGATTTGATTTTGGCACCGATACAGGTACAAATAAAACTGAATATCTATCACTACGAAGGTTTTGGAGGTGAGGAACAGAAAGAGCATGTTTCATATCTCCATCAACTAGGAAAAAGATTAAGTTTCACCAGTGTGGTTGGGTTACACACGGCTGTACACCAACCAATAAATAAAGGGAGCGTGCATGTTTCAAATGTTCTTGGAGAGTCCTTCCTCAACAACATAAAGCTCTTCCTCCCAGTCAGGCCTCCACAGCAGATGCATCTTGTTTGACTTCCAGTCAGGGAGGGTGGGGGGTTGTTCTCATGTCGTCTGTACGAGGTCGAGCCTGTGAAGCATTAACTGTAAATAACGTCCATGCGCGCCGGGCCCCACAAGACATGAGAAAGATGCTTGACAGGTTTGACGCAGTCGACCATCACTGCCGTGGAGTTCAAGGTTGACAGACGAGGAGCGTCGTGTAACGTGTTGTCTTATAAACGTGAAATCTGCCTCTAAATGTACATGAACGTGATGCTGTGCTCATCTCAGTGGAGACGCCTGTGTTACGTGATACTTTCACATGTTGCAAGGACTTAAACAAAGGCGATGCTGCCGTGGAAATCTCCTTGTAAATATACTGTCAGCTGCATCCTCAGCTGTTTCTTTGTTTCTGTCACTTTCCCAGTCTTAACTGTGATCCTGACATCCTGCTGCAGAGTAAATGTTCTCAGTTCAGTTTGCATTACGTAACGTCCATGCACACACGTGGACAGTCCAATGTAAATACTGAAGCATGGACGAGCCAGACCAACCTGTCCTGCGATGGTATGTTGTGTCAAGAAGGTCAAGAAAAGGACTGAAGGAACTACACAGGCTTTTTTAGTCATTCAATTTCTCCTCTCCTCTGGTGAAATTCTGATGACTGGCGGAGAACATCTGGATTATTCCTGTGGGACGTGTGTAGATATTCAATTGTCTGGGCGACCTCGTACTGTAGCTGGACATAAGACAAGTTTGGATCTGAGCAACAGACAGGTCGCAGTGGTTTCCACTTGTTAATCAGAGCCCAGAAACATTCCCTCAACCACAAGATGCAACTCTTTGCAGGAAAACACAAACAAGAGGTTTGCCGCAAAACAAGCACGTCACAACACGATTTGTCTTCCCGAGGCAGCACATGACTGCAAAAGAAAACATTTCGTCTGAGGATTATCTCAGTGGGAGAACAGAGCGTGTCAGCAGGAGAAACGTATAGATCACTGCACCGGTTGTGCGCTCACCAATCTCATTATAATGAGTGAGCAGGTATCTGTGCTCATTGCTGCCGTGGTGATGCCAGTCTGGCAGATGATGAGCTCTTCAGGGATGATGGAGTGTACGATGATGTGGACCGTTAACTTCACCGTCGTCTGGCTGGTTGAGATCATTTTTTGTAGGATTGCAGGCAGACATGTGGAAACATATTTGTCTATGAATCAACAGGAGAGTGAATGTTTCACTTGTGCAACATGTGTGTAAATGAGCCAGAACAGTAAGTCAGGAGACTCAAGGTGAATGTTATCATCATATATGTTGCAGTTGATTTCCACCTAGGTATTCTAGATACTTTGGGCAGGATTAAATCACGTCTCAATGACACACTGGAGTCCTCCTGAACCTCCCACCCGTGCAAACAGACCTCGTTCATTGTGGCTGTACTCAAACTGCAGCACACACATGGTCCATCCTATCCAGGGATTAGACCTGTACTCGTGTTAGTTGTGACACAAACCTTCGTTATTCTTATTGGCACAGCTGAACTACAGCTCAACTTCAACCGGAGCTGAGATCTTACCAGACAGAATAATTGGAAACACTTATTATGTCATGCAGGACATAAATGTTGCCACTAGAGGTCTCTCATCCACAGCATGACAGCTGGATGTCATTGTGAATTTGGGATCATGAGATTTGTTGCTTTTATTGTTAAACAACCATCTTTGCAGATGATAAATCATGTCATGGACAATACATTTCAATCGGATGTAAAAGTGATGTCAAGGTCAACTTGCTAACTTACACAGACACACGAGGTACTGTCTTTACTGCAATATTGTGTTGTGCTGTACAAGGTGCAAACTTACATGCCATAAGTTATGTGCAATAACTTACATACAAAAACTTATGTGCAATAATCTATGTGCAATTCCAAAAACGCAGTTACTTATTCATTTGTTTACTTATTACTTTTTTTTTTGGTAAATGGTCTTTAATGTGGTAAAATCTCTTTGTTACTGTAATACGTAAATTTCTCCATCGTGAGACGAATAGTTTTTTCTGATTCTGAACTTTAGGCAATTGAAACTGTCGCAAAATAATATTAAAGAAATCTATTTTTCCTTCTCATTAAAAAAAAAAAGGAATGAATGATGGATGAATTCCATTTAGCTGCTTTGTATTCAGGGTCCTGTGTTGCACGTCCTGGCTCGCCGCCACGGTTTACCGTCACACTTGAATAGATCAGAGCCACCTGTGATGTTATTAGTGTCACCTGTGGTGTTCCTACAATGGCAAGTCAAAATGTCAGCTGTGAGAAAGGCTCATCAATATTTCAAAATGATCTCACCTCCACCTCATGGTGTTCAAGGCGGTGTCCTTTAGTGAGCAAAGACTCCACAGTCACAAGGATTATTGTTGCCAAAGACGTACTGCCTGCTGAACAAACATCTAAATGATCCAGAATGGGTAGAATTATGTTATTTATTTGTACCATATGCACATTATAAATAATTTAAGAACTCATTAAATGATGAGTAAGTTGCTGTTCCAACCGGAGTAAATCTCCGTCAGGTAGAAGATACCTCTGGATGACATCCATCACATCTTTCTCAGCAGTGTGCTCGTAGTCCTTCTTGTTTTTAAACGGTAAATGTCCAGCGAGCTCACAGAGAGCAACATTAAAAGATGACTCCTCTTTTGCCCCGAAGCAAGATACTCTGGGCCATACAGCGATACGAGCACTTCTTCTTAAGCTGCAATTTTTCTCGGCCTGTATGCCATCGCAGGGCGGACACCCCCTGGTAAAGAACAAGTTGTGAGCAATATTAGCATCCACAAGAAAGTCAGTGACTTGACAGATGGCTGTGGCGACTTTCTCCACATCCTCTGATTTAGTGTAGAACAAAAAACCTGCAGGGAAGCCCAATAAACTATAAAATCCCTTTTCAGGAAGAAGTGGCTTGACTGGCATAGATTCTATCTTGAGTTCGTGGTCGAGGTAATACCCGTGGAGGTGCAAGTGATTGACAGACGCAAAAGCTCCTAGACTGTTGAACCCGACACGAAAGCCCGGGTCAGAGCTCAGGAGCACAGATTCAATGCCAACTTGGATTGCAAACCTCGTCAGGATCTGCGGAAAACAGCGTGATGGATCTGGAACTAAGAGGCAATGTCCAAACTCCAAAGGGCTGACATTGACCAGCACAACCATCTTACAGGGCTGATGCAGGTGTGTGCCGTTCTCATGGACCTCATTGTCTTTTATCATTTCGAATATGACTTCATCCGGATTGATCTTGTTGAAGTTAAACTGCTTGCTGTTGAACTCCTGCTGAATGCTCAGTATCTCCTGAGGCTTTCTTCTCTCTATCCCTCTCTGTATGTTCAACTGGGCCACAAAGCCATGCGGGCCTGGCAGCACACGTGATTGTAAGTCACCCAAATGGTAGCGAAAGAGGCCCCTCTCCATCCTGTCCGTCCAGCCGGCTTGGATGGTTGTGTCAAACGTTGTCGGCAGCGATGCCTTCCTCGGGCTGTTAACAGTACGACACACCTCTGTGACAAAGTCCTGGTTGCTGTATACAAACTGAAGAGGCATGGTTGGATCTGAGCTGTGAAACACACACGACACATAAACACGTCATGTTAGGTACCTTTATAACTGGAGATTTACACACTGACTACTTTCAAACACAAATGTTTGAGACAAAAATTACATTTCCTTACAAAGTCTACATCTTGTTATCAAATAGAACACGTTAACGTTATTTGTGTTTGCTAAAAAAAACATTCTTTTTGAGGTTGTTACGTATGCAATTCACGGATATAGATTAATTCAAGTTACATGAATTGATAGCGTAAATTACTCACCACTTTACCTCGCCACTGTATCACTGTGACTTGCCATAACCAACATCCTAAACACCGGAAGCTAGCTTCCATTAGTTCTTCTTCGTCGGTGCCGATCGTTGCATTTCCGGTTCTACCGTAAATACGGAAACGCCTGCGCGTTGTCCGTGTGTTGAGAGAAGAGTTGCAGATTTCTCTACAAAATCGACTGTCACTCGCGTAATTTCCAACCGATTTTTCTGAAGTTCGGTTTGTTATAAACGTTAGACATTGACGCGATACTGGTTAGTTGTTGGAATAAATTCAGTTTCTGGAGGAATCAGATCTACGCCAAAACATAATGCTACTACTACTGACGCATACAATAATATACTATAAAATAATATAATAGTATAATACTACTTTACGATACTATGTTACAATACAAGACAACAATAATATAATATAATAAAACATATTACAATAACAAGCAACTGATTGATGGTGGATAATGCAACTCTTGTTATTACACACACTATCCATCTAATATAGGGTGGAAAACTTCCTCGTATTTACAATGATTAAATATTTCATCGTAAATATTGTCAGATAATTTACAGAAGTTTTTTTTTACTCCGTAAAAGTTCTGGCCTGGCCTTCCCGCAGTGCCTCCTCGGCCCACCAGGGGGCGGTGGCACACACTTTGGGAATCACTAGTTTTAACAAGGGGGTTAAAACATCCTGCAGCCTTCATCAATTTGGCTGATCTTCACTTAACTGGAGTCTGGTGAACAAAAATTTATTTTTAATTATTTTATTATTGAATTTGCGGTAGAATCGTTTCTATATCTACAGGTTCTAAATTGCAAAATGAGTGTTCTTCTTCTTTCCTTCAAATATTTCAAAGTGG
>CAAKHC010019407.1:9605-35874 GCA_901007825.1 Macroramphosus scolopax | reverse complement strand
CTAGGTTAGCTTTGAATTTTCTAGTCACCACTTGACTTAAATCCACTTAGCCTGCTTTTTCTATAAATAAATACAAATAATCATTGGGTTTCATAAATTCTTAAGGAAAAGCTAAATTGTTATACATGCTTGTTCTCAGCTATGTCCATGCTTCAAAACCTGCAGTCATCATGGGGGGATAAACTCATGGAAGAGAAATCTAAATAATAGGGAGGTCCATGTCAAGTGCATAAATCTTGGAAAATTTCAGCATGCATGTTTTAAAGACCAATGAATCTGACTTGTCTTTTGATTTTATCCCCCATAGAAGCCAACCAACAAAATATCCCAACGTCTTACTTATTAAACCTTCAATTGCTGCAAAAAGAGAGAGAGGAGAGACATGGAAAAGGATTTGTTATGGATTTCAGCAGGATGACGACTGCAGAGAAATCAATTCCAAACAAGGAAACATGTGGAGTCCGTTGAATGGTACACTGCTCTCTCAGCTCTTAAATGTACTTTCTTACGCTCTATATAACATACATGGTAAAGATATACATCTAATGATTAAAACGTATAATACATTCTAGATTGAAGACATTCCTTAAAGAATAATCACCTTTGCTTGGGTTTGGGGTGTTATCTTGTGTCTCTGGTGCCTCCACAAGCATACAAACTTTGAAAAAAAACTATCCATGCAATTTTGAGTTAGATACGTTTTTCTGAATGTATCCTGCCTTCAGTCTCCGGGTGAGCTGTTCAAAATCAGCAGGGTTGAATGACGCGTTGGGCCCAAACATTTGCATATTCCCACCCTCCAATCAGAGCAAGTGACCATGTCTCCACCAGATGTCGAGTTGTACAAATATTTAGCTGTGTTTTATTTTGCAATTCCACACGAGCTACCAAAGCAGTGTTTTGCCAAACTAACCAAGTATCAGTGTTTTACCACATAGTACAAGCTAACGCTAACCGCTAGCACTAGCTTCTAGCAATCAGCATGGGCTCCACATACAAACCCTGGTACGCAGTCGGTCAAGCAGTACACATCCCCCGCCGGGTCTACGTTTTGGAATTTGTGAAAATAATGCGTTTGGAAATGCTGTCTAAACTGGAATATAGCGTCATTAGCGTTGTCCAGGGCAAAACAGTGTATGTTTGAGACTAGAGCGGAGCACTCTCCCCGTTACCATGGTAATAGGTAATGAGTGGGCGTTGACAAATGAGCAGCAGCTCATGAATATGTAATGAGCAGCACAAACAACACTCTGACAGGGACTGAGACAGAGGGCAATAGAAGTAGGCAAGAATCTTTTCCAAAAATCTATTTTGAGCAAAGTTCAGAAACATGTTTCCTGGAACTCATAGACCCATTTTAACTTCTTGAAATATGGGCCCTTTAATGATTTGTCTAAACTGGAGAAGTCCTCAGTCCGAAGTCTTTTTCTTCCTTTTCAATCAACACTTTAACATGCCATGAAGTGAAAGAAGAAAAGCAACATGTGAGAAGTGGTTTATTCTGTTTTACCAAAAAGTAACGAAATGATGAAGAGGAGGCTATATTTTTAGGTAATGATACAGTGGTCTGGGTGACTGGGGATAGCAGTTAGGCTGTCTAGGTCTGCATCTAGGGAGATAGTCCTCTGTCTCCCCCAGCAGAATGTCAGTATGTCGGCTTTAGTCAAATGGTGCACTACCAGCATGTTACTGCCTCTGCACAATCTCAACAATGACTGCATCGTAATCACATTTAATTTCAAGTAATTCCGTGCCATCAACTTCTTAACAGCCTTCTTATTCTTTAACACTCCTAAGTGTTATTGGCCTTCGTGTTTTCAGCTTGAAAGAATAATTCTGAATTTTAAGGAAATGAGCTTATTCAATGATACCATGTGAGTTCTGATTCAATATGATATTGACATTTCTGTGCCCTTTCATAACAATTGTATCAGTTTGCATCATTACATCTAGCGCCATAATGATGATGTGACAATTTTAGCTAATGAATACTTTTTTTATGATAAAATACCTAATACCCATCTGCCACAGATGTACCTTTTCTTTGATCTGTTTGATGATAAATAATACGTTTAAACTCAGCATGTTAGCATTGTCACTGTGTTAGCATGCTGATGTTAGAATGTAGGCCGAAGCAAATCTGTGCCTAGTTACAGTCTCACCGAAATGCTAGCATGTTAGAATCATTTGTGCTGAGCAGAGCACACTGACTGCTGACTTCAGCATGATATTATTGCATATTGTATTGATCTTGTAATCTAGCTTTCGAGCAAAACATAAAAAATATTGATAAAGGGCAAATTACCTCTTTAAATATTGAAAATTTAGCCACGTTTCCCAGCAGTTGAAAAATATGGGCGTATTCAGCAAGCTACTAATATTTCACTGCTGAAGTTTGGTGGTTATAATTACTCTACAGGTTTGGTCACAGACCTCGCACCTTAACAAGAATATAATAATCAGCTATTAATTAATAACTATTTATATTGTCCGTTAATATCTATTTAATTTCCATCCCTTTTATTGTTTAAAACGCAACATATACAACTTGACTTTGTATATAGATGTTTTATCTATGTTGTTATATATCATATATATATATGATATACTATGTCATTGAGATATATATATCAAGGGTATGTAACTATTTGTATTACATAGTGTTTTACATAATAGTACTGTCTCGTCTCTTTCTAGTAGTGACAGGAACGTAAATTTATATATATATATATACAGTTGTGTGGAAAAAGTGTCTGCCCCCTTTCTGATTTTTTTGCATGTTTGTCACACTTAAATATTTCAGATCAAACAAATTTTATTATTAGACAAAGATAACACAAGTAAACACAAAATGCAGTTTTTAAATGAAGGTTTTTATTATTAAGGGGGGAAAAATCCAAACCTACATGGCCCTGTGTGACAGAGTGATTGCCCCCTAAACCTAATAACTGGTTGGGGCCCCCTTAGCAGCAACAACTGTCAATGAGTCTTTTACAGCTGTGGAGGAATTTTGGCCCACTCATCTTTGCAGAATTGTTGTAATTCAGCCACATTGGAGGGTTTTCCAGCATGAACCGCCTTTTTAAGGTCCTGCCACAGCATCTCAATGGGATTCAGGTCGGGACTTTGACACGGCCACTCCGAAGTCTTCATTTTGTTTTTCTTAAGCCATTCAGAGGTGGACTTGCTGGTGTGTTTTGGATCATTGTCCTGCTGCAGAACCCAACTGGCTTCAGCTTGAGGTCACCAACAGATGGCCGGACATTCTCCTTCAGGATGTTTTGGTAGACAGCAGAATTCATGGTTCCATTTACCACAGCAAGTCTTCAGGTCCTGAAGACCATCACACTACCAACACCATATTTTACTGCTGGCATGATGTTCCTTCTCTGAAATGCCCTGGTGCTTTTATGCCAGATGTAACGGGACATCCACCTTCCAAACAGTTCAACTGTTGTCTCGTCAGTCCACAGAGTATTTTCCCAAAAGTCTTGGGGATCATCAGGAGGTTTTCTGGTAAAACTGAGACGAGCCTTTATGTTCTTTTTGCTCAGCAGTGGTTTTGGTCTTTGAACTCTGCCATGCAGGCCATGTTTGCCCAGTCTCCTTCTAATGGTGGAGTCATGAACACTGACCTTAACTGAGGCAGGTGAGGCCTGCAGTTCTTTGGATGTTGTTCTGGGGTCTTTTGTGACCTCTTGGATGAGTCGTCGCTGCGCTCTCGGTGTAATTTTGGTCGGCCGGCCCCTCCTGGGAAGGTTCACCACTGTTCCATGTTCTGGCCATTGGTGGATAACGGCTCTCACTGTGGTTCGCTGGAGCCCCAAACTTTAGAAATGGCTTTGTAACCTTTTCCAGACTGATAGATCTCAGTTACTTTGTTTCTCATTTGTTCCTGAATTCCTTTGGATCGCAGCATGATGTCCAGCTGTTCAGGATCTTTTGGTCCTATTGAAGTGATTTCTTGATTGAGAACAGGTGTGGCAGTAATCAGGCCTGGGTGTGGCTGGAGGAACTGAACTCAGCTTTCCAATCACTTTCCCACACAGGGCCATGGAGGTTTGGATTTTTTTCCCCTTAATAATAAAAACCTTCATTTAAAAACTGCATTTTGTGTTTACTTGTGTTATCTTTGTCTAATATTTAAATTTGTTTGATGATCTGAAACATTTAAGTGTGACAAACATGCAAAAAAATAAGAAATCAGGAAGGAGGCAAACACTTTTTCTATATATGATATAATAATATATATTATATTATATATGATTAAATATTTTTACGTGTATGTGCACACATACTTGGCCAATAAAGCTGATTCTGATTTTGAAATAGATATTATTTTCAAGCATGGAATAGTCCATCAAAGTCTGTATCTGAAGTCCCTCACCTTCTGAATTTTGGCGTGAGGTGCTTCCCCGGACTCTGAAGGAGTGCTTCGGCCCTCGGTTCTTCTCATTAAAGCTCCAGCTCTTCATGACCTTGCTGGGGCTTCCTTCAGCCTCATCCTCTGCCCCAGGCGACTGGGCCCTGCCTTTGGTCACAGGAGTCTTGAAAGGACTGGGAAACACTTTGTCCTTCAGGCTTGCCTTCCTACTACAGAGAACAATAAAAGGGGGAGTTTAACCAATGAATCAGCTGTTTTAGAATTCAGCACTGGCGTGACAATTAATCTTACCTCAGGAGAAATGCAAAAGGAGAAATGTCCTACAGCACAGGAAGCCATGTCCACATTTGAACATAGTAGAGCATTCAGTGGGTCAGGCAAGCAGTGGGAAGCTAAAAGCAAGCAGGCATGGGAAGCAAAGTGACATCTCAAATGGAAGAGCTGTGGTCTCTCTCTATGCGAAAAAAAAAGGACATAATCATGCAAAAAAAAAAACACCATAATTGTATAACGTTATAATCCACATGGAAATCAGTCAAAGAATACACACGATTAGATACCCAGCAATGTGCACCTTGCCTGTTGAATAGATGTTTTTGTACGCATATTAGGCAAAAAAGGAAGCACGCAAATTAACTGCATACATTACTAACAGAAACCATAAATCAACTGTGACAGGGCAGTAAACAAGCATGTATGTCTGTTCACTGAAGATGGTAGAAGCTGTCAGTTGCTCTTGTATTTATTTTAAGGAGCTCTTCACTGACAACACTGAATTCCAACATGACTGGATTTAAAGGATCAAAGTTTGCGCAGGCCTCCAAGTACAAGGTTAATAGCCGATCTGAACTTTCATCAGGATCCTGCACATTTATAGATATTAACACTATAGAAATGCCTGAATTGTTTCCATGTAATATTTCCTGAAAAAAACAGGAAAATGTTAACAAATGTCCTATCTCGCAATGTTAAAGAAATTAAAAAAATCCATGTGTCTGCCCCAAATATTAATGGGTTCTTCGTTGACTCCTCCTCAGAGTTTCATGAAAATTGGTAAAATAGTTTTTGTGTAATCAGATAACAAAGAAACACAACATACTAGGTGGAGGTCAAATGTCCTTATTCTTTGGTTCCTCAAACGTTACTGGTGTTTGAAGTGGGAGATGAACAGAGGTATGGAAGGAAACACACAGACTTGCAGTGCAGTTGTTAGTATCTTTACAACAACTATACCTAATAGTTCTCGGACAGCAACCGCAAAGTCTGTCTTTGTGTGCATTTTCATTACTGGAGCAGCAGAGGAGACACAAAAAAAGAAAAAATAGCAGTGATACAGTGACAACAAGTGCAGTGTGTGATACTGTGACTCCAGTAACACTTCATCGCAAACTACAAGTCATTTGCAACTTTGCCTTTAATCTTCATGATTGGAATGCTTGTCAGGTTGATCATGATTTATGGTTGACATTTGTTGCCATAGTAAAACAGACAAATTGATGTTAAAGATGAAAAGTTCAAGTCATCATAAAGTGTTACGGCATTGTCGATATTTAAGTGTTCTTTTTCTCAAGAAACGTGATACATTCCATCAAGGCTGTTAAAGTGTCCAAAACCACTTTATCCCGCAATGATGCTGAAGGCTAGTGTATCAAAGAACAGCTTATTGGTGAATATACAGTATAATAAAGCTGCCAGCTAGTAGTGAGGCAAAAGTGAGCTGATCTCTGAGCACCGTGTATGCAATGACTCTTCTTGAAGGAGACACAACTAACACAGCCACACCTCTACTTTTATTAATCCCTCAAGGGAAATTCTTTTAATTCACTATCACCACCCACATTTTTTCCTTCCGGCCTTGGGCCACAGCCGCCCCGACCCCCAACACACACACGCACACACATATACCGTACACACACTCCCCCAAGAAGAGTGCCTCAGCAGCAGAGGGCAGAATTGAAGAGAAGCCAATGGGAGGTGGAAGGGGATTAAAAGCAATCACATTACGGACCTGGGAGAGGTTTCTGTTTGAGACTCCATCCTGTGAGAAGAAAAAAATATAATGCAAGGCCATAACTGATTACACCTCTTGACATTGCTTCATGTTTGAAAGGACGACTGGTGGAATAACGGGGACAAGAAAGTGAAAACACCAACAACATGCTGACGCATCTTTCTTTGCAAATACATGTAATTACATGTTGAGTGGGTCCTATTCTATTTACAGATAATATTAGCATTCCCTGCTTTCAACAGTGACAATTTAAGTCAGTTTGATGTTGTTTTGAATGTTTATTTTCTATTTCAGCATGATTGTTTCAACATTTCATCATCATTACCGTCACCTTGACAGTCATTCTCCCGCCAATCAGCATCCTCTCTTCATCATCCTTCCTTATCAAAATGAGATCATGCTTTGTCCTTATTTAAGTCGTGTTTATACCTGAATGACTTTCCCTTCAGATTCCTGAGAAGGTCCAGCTGATTCAGGGGTGGAATAAGTCTGTGAAAAGGCAAAGGACAAGAAAGTTTCACCATCTCATTAATAAAAGGTTGAACCAGGCCCTTGGCCGTTAATCCATTGAGCTTGGCTGGCAGTTGACGTTTCTGCCAAATAATTTCCAAGTTGAACATATCTGATAGACTGATAATGGACTTTATACTCTTGTGTGCAACTTATGAAATTAAACTTATTTCCATTTTCATGTCAGACACACATTATAGTGTTTTAGCGTATTATTCAATGCATGAATACATAAGTGGAAGGACAACATAAATGCAACTGATATTGGAAAACAGTTGCATTGAACATCCTGAATAATGTACGGCATTATATTAACAGTTTGATCACTTACCTGTACATTGGAATAGCTACAGTTTGCTCATAAAAATCCCATGTCGACAGCAGATCTGTGCGGGAAAGGTTTGTTGCATGAAACCTCCAAGCACCCTAGATGGAGAATTAAAGTCACAGCTCTTATCAGGAGCATTAAACAGAGGTTATCTCTGACATGGTATTGTTATCATATAGTATTCCCCTGGCGGGTACCTGGATGAGGCCGGCTGCAGGGTTGCGTCTCTTCTCAAAGTGTTTCTGCCTGTGCTGTTCTTGGACTTTCAGGGCGAAGCCAGAGCCGAGGATCCCCTGCACATGATCAGTGAAGCCAATAGTGTATAAAGTGAGCTTTAAGGAGCTCTACTGATCAGAAGTTGGGTTTGCGGAAAGAATATGTGTCTCCTCAAACACAGAAGTCCTCCATAAGTCCGGTTAAAAAATCTTAAGCCTGAATGTTACAGACATATGAGAGAAAGTGCTGATTTCCCCCACAAGCATTACAGTTAAAATGGAACAAATAGTATCTGTTTCCTGGTAAGTGCTGACAAGGCAATCCACAGTTTATGAACATATGGAGCTGCCTACTGATGGCTTACTGCTGCTTTTAACCTCTTCAAATCTTATGTGACAAGCTAAAAAGTTAACAGCAAGTGCCAAATACAACAGAAACAAGCTATTACAACATCACTAGATCTTGAGAGCTTTCGGAATGTAAAGGAAACGAAAAGCAGAGGTTCTTATGGATACAGAGGAAGCTGTTAGCTTGCCTGAGAGGAAAATACTGTACATTGCAACATTCTGTGTGTCTTATTAGGTGGCTGATGTGCGGCAACCATAAATCAAAAACACATCCTTTTCCAAAACTTTTACCTCTTCACATCAGACATCTCCTCAAGGAAGAATCAAACAAAAGATCTTCACACTGCGCCTAGACTTTCGAAATTCCGACCTCATAGAGATCTTCATCAGGCAGGAAAAACGTAGACATTTGATGGCCCGTGACATCCACGTTGTTTGATGAAAACTCAGAACCTTTACAATTTTACATCATTAAGGTTTTTTATATATGCTGACCAACTTTGGGTTGGATCTGATTTACGTACTGGAGGAGTAACTTAAAAATTTGACCCCTATTTATTATAAAAACATTCTACAATTAATTGAAAATGGTTCTCACAATGATAGAAACCTAATCAAATCTGTGAGGTTGACTTGTTGAAGTTATGTGGAGTTGTTGAGTCATTTTGCGACACTCATTTGCAAAACCCATAAATCCAATTCATATTCACCACGTCTCATACGTTTGCAGTTTCGGGGGGACCTTTAGTCCTTCAAAGATTTGCACTCAGTGCTTAATAATCTGAACAAGGTATTCAGTCCGTAAACGTTTTCACACCTGCTCCTTTAAATAATCACTGGTGGGTTTTTCCAAGGAAAAAATGACCGTATATATTTCATGTTGGCACTGAATAAAGAGGAGAGTAGAGAATAGACTGTGACGTTAGCAACAAACACGATGATTAGAAAGAGACAGCAGTAAATATAGAAATCCATTGCTCCAAGTACGAATTCAACTCACAGCTGGAAGGGCAAAGAAGGCCACCCCGATCAGACTGAACGTGGCAGCCAGCAAGCGTCCATTCCAAGTCTTTGGAACCTTGTCACCATAGCCAATGGTGGTAAGAGTGATCTAGTGAAAGGATAAATCAAGACTTATTTAAGTGATGTTGATGCAGGATCTAGAAACACTATGACACGTCAACTTCTTAAAGCAGCAATGTTGACATTGTAGTGACTATTTTTTGACGATTTTGTCTTACCAGTCCCCACCAGAGAGCATCAGCATAGGTCTCAAACTCATCGTTCGACCCTTTTTCCACAGAGTAGACCAGGAAAGAAGCCAGAATGAGACACAGGAAGCCTATGTACCACGCTGTGATGAGCTCCTACAGAGAAAATGAATGAAATAAGCATCAGGGCTTGTAAAGTAATAAAGAGTCATGTTTTGTTACCCCTGGAGTTGTTGAAAATGACAATTCTGTTATAATGTTGGGCATGATCGAGTTGCATGCCCTCTGTGGCAAACAAAATCATGTTCTCACCCCAACACTAACTCAGAAATAGGTGCTGATTTTGTGTTTTGTGCCAGTGCAGGAAGAAATAAGGAAGTAAAGTCATGGACATATGGGTTCATTACTGACAACCATGTTGGCCTTTTAAACCATCATAATGATATTAGTTTGTTTCAGTTGTCCTACCACAACCGAAGCTTAAGAAAGTTGAAATACAGATATTTTGTTGGAATAATCCATTAAAAACCCTTTGGGCTAACATCTGGTTTCAAACATCATATATGCTCTGATAATCTTAATCTCTAATTAAAAAGGTCACCTTGCTATGTGCATAAACTACAGATCCGAGCAGCTTCCAGGTGCCTCCACGTCGGTCCATACGCAACATGCGGAGGATCTGCAGGAATCTCAGACTCCTGATGGCTGAGGTGGCAAAAACGTTGCCTTGAGATCCAGCGGCCAGCACAGAAACTGAGGCAACCAGCACCATCATGTCTGAAAAGAGGAGCAAAACACGGTCTTATGATATTACACGAGATGACAAGCAGGGGATAGTAGACCGATATCTGCGAGCACATGAACAGCATGTTTACTGTGTACAATAAGGATCATTTGTTGCAATTTGAACCTTAAATAAAGTACTAAGATAGTTAGTAGTTCAAACCTAAATTCGAACCTCAGTTATCATATTCTTGATCAAACACAAAGGGGACGAACTGGAACACTCTTATAAAAGACTGTTTATAAAGTCACTGTGTTCAGTTGTTCTGACGGAGCATTAGGAGAGAAGTGACTGAAAGCTGGTTCTGTTTTCTCACCTATGACACAGAAAGGTTTTCTGGCAAATTTCAGCCTCCCCCTCCATCCTCTGTACCGACAGCAGCAGCCAGCAGCCCATATTCGTACAATGTACTCGACTCCAAACACCACGATGGTCACAATTTCCTAGGTGAAATACAAAAGGCTTGACTCAACCCTGTTACATGATAATACATGGAGTTAAGTGTTGATGCACTTAAAATAGCACGTACCAGGATATACAAGGCACTCTCTGAGCTAGTTTTAAACTCTCTGATGGTGGCAAAGACTGAGAGTATGAGGCAGGAAAAGACCAAGAGGAAGCTGGAAAAGATATGGAAGGGGACAAAAAACAGTTATTGTTATATGTTTTATCTAAAAAGAGCAATATATTCTGTGACACTTCATATATTACACCAGACTACATGCACGTGGTCACATACCATCTGGGCTGAATGCCAAATGTATCTCAGGCCTAAACGCCGTCTTTGCCAATTACTGAAAGTCAAATCAAAATGTATGTATTCAAGGACACATCTACACTGCACCCGAGTACTCCCGATGACACACACATTTAAGAAACTAAAAGAGAGATTGTAATGTCTTTAAGAAAGGGCGTGGAGTAGAAGAGCAGAGTATTCAAGGGTCGGTCCAGCTACAAAACAATTTAAAGACATTTACCTGTGTTAATACAAGGGAGGGAAGTAGATATTTAGTTTGTGGCGATCAATCTAGACATAATATATACACCCGCTGTCGACAGGTATATTGGTACAGGTACTCTCTTCAGCAGAAAGATGTTCCAAAATATCTGACCAAACTAAAATGGTCTGTTTGACTAGAACCCATTCGGGCCGAATGAATCCAAAGAGCACATGTACATTCAACATTCAGCTGTGGTGATAAGTTGCTGTAGTTTGATACATAATAAAGACTGATTGCAATTTCTAAAGCTTAAGTGGTTTCAGTCGGGAAGTGAATGAATACGAGAGCTGCAGATTCCGGGTGGTGCCCTCACCAATGAAACCTGCCCAAACAGCATGACAGTCGGATGAATGAATGAATCAATTACTGAGTGAAAGAATCAAGTAAACAAACACACGTCTGCACAGGAAATCAAATAACGTGTGTAATGCGGAGTGAGAACGAGGAGTAACATCAGCTGACGTTGCCATCAACACGTGTGTGTGCCGGATTATGTGACAGAGGTTTGAGTGTATTTGTAGGTGTCAGTCAGCAACTCTTCACTGAAGTTACACAACCGTCTGGATCTGCTCCGAACACTATATGAGCCACATTAACTTCCCTCTATTGAAGTCATTGGTGAGGTTTATTGGCATTCTTCAACCTGGATAAGGGTTGAATCCAACAATAATTACATGAGACAAAGCTCAGACAGTTGGTCTTACTATAGGTAAAACTGACTCGATATACTCCTATTCCGCCCTCACACCTCCAAAAGCTGGCTTAGACCATCAGGCAAGCATTTCATTGGATGGAAAATAACATGTGACTTTAAGAGAAACAGGGCCTGGCCTCTGGGAAGTTCTTTAGAAAGATCTTCTGGAAGGAATCCAGAGCAGAGCTAATAGAGGGTACATGATGAAATCCAATACAACGCAGGATCTGAAAAAGACACGGGCAACATTAATCATCGTACTGTGAAAGGATCACAAGTATCCCCGGAGCACAAAATGAGGTGTTACTTTAAAGCACACACTGCAGTAAAGTGATGTCATTGATGTACTGCACAGTATGAAGAGAATCATCAGTTGTGCTACTAAACAGAAATCAGTGTTATTTTGAATGACTGGAGGTGCTGTGACAGGGGAGGCCGCTCACGAGCAGCTATCGACAGATGGGCACCTGGAGAGCACATACTTCTGCAACATTAATGGAAATACATCCCTCCAAATGGATTTGGAGGTTCTATTATTGGTTCTACTTCGACTCCCCTTCACCACGTTTGGTGAAATGAATCAAGGCAGTTTTACTGCAGAAAGACGGTCAGACAGATGGCAGTAAAACAAAACCTTTTTGGAGATGAAATTGGTATAAAAGATGCAAAAACATGTCTTTTATCTGAGAGAGAATGTTGCATGTATGCTAATAGTGTGTGCAGGTTTGTCTCACTGATTATAAAGGCTTTAACCAGACCCAGTGTGGAGGTGTTACTATCACAATAATTGGTGCGGGTTAGTTTTTCATTATCGTTCAAAACTTGTTTATAATCTACTGGCCCTGGTGTCATTCAGTGGACCGGAGTTAAGGAGGTGGGCTTCCACAGGGGGGCTCCAAACAGTTTGAACATATGTAACGCTAGTTATTACATTGGTAATAGCCTACATGTATGTGATTTGGTTCAACGTTTGGTTCAACGATTCAGTAGTTTTCCTCCGTGTCCCAGTGTTCAAAACTAATAAACCTTTCTATGTATTTGGTGAATCTGAAGCCGTATTTTGGCTGCCTTGGCTCAATTGTTGATCGTCTATGGGATCATAGAACCTAATTATGATTCCATTGACATTCAGGAAAATTAATCTGCTGGATGTGATAAATGGGATACATCGGTATTTAGTATAAACACTGAACATGCACCACACAAGAAACACCCCAAACAACCCCACATGTGGGAGCTCCATTTTTACGCCGACAAATCATATTTATTGGCGAAAGGGTTCCCAATAAAAACCCACTGAATTTACGTCGGATCTTGAAGCTGATAAGCAGCAACAGGCATCAACACACACACTTTGTTGACTAACATGACCAGATGATATCTTTCAAAACGTGATCAGATGGGCTGTGGGGTTGTTGTTGTTGTTGGGTGCATTTCTTCCAGAGCTGCAGATAAAGAAACATTGATTTGCCCCGCTCAGCACCAAATTGCCTCCCCAGACATACTAGTCAAGCTATATTTAGACTGCGACAAAATCGAGGTGAGTAAATCTGGAAGCAACGATTTTCACCAAGCAAGATGTGCTTGTGATTATCATAAGGCAGTGTTGCAGCATTCACTCTAAAGTTATGACTTTCTGTGCAAAATGCACGATAAATGCATAAACCTTAAAAAGAAGACAAGATATTTCTTGTGAATTTAAAGGGACGCGGCAAGTGAAAACAACATTACAATGCAGTTAAAGCCAGTATATATTTTGTTTATAGTTTAAAAGCTTGGGAAGCAAAAGACAAGATATTCTTTTGAATTACACTATTATAATAGTTAATTTCTCATCTGCAAATACAAGTTGACACAATTCAATATTTATGCTTGTTAGATATTGAATCCGACCATAAAGAGAACACAGACAGGTCCGTTTCATCCCACAATGACAAACCTGTCAGAGGGGCTTTGCAATCTGGACCATGTCGGAAACAATTTATCAGAAAAGTATGATAGTATTTTATTTGAAAAACCAAATTCTTTGACAATGTAATATTGGACTTAAGGACATAAAAGAATCAAAAGTATTTTAACGACAAACGGTTATTTGATAATCGAGAATATCATTGTTACTAATAGTGAAACTAATTGTTAATTGCAGCCCTGTTTGTCATGTCTGTCCTCTAAAATTTACTTGAAATATATATCAAATGTTCTTAAATAATGTATTTGTGTAGAAAACAAGGTGAAATGATTTTTCAAATATCGGCTCAGGACAGTCGGAGTATGTGAGTGTGGCCCTGTCTCGAATCGACAGCAATGACAAGCTGATTTGATAAGATAAGATAAGTGAAAAGATCGATGGGATTGTTTGTGTAACCAGCACAAAGTATTACACCAACTTAGAATTGGCCCTCCATAAAGACTCCAGGACTTGGCATCCACGCTCGTCTTCCATTTCCACCTCAGCAATACCTCTCTCCTGCTACAACTCACCACTCCACTACATGTCAGCGGCTTGGCAGCTAACGTCTATCTGCAACTGGCCTTATTTCCTCCCCTGTTTTTCTTCAGTTCACCAACTCTGCAGGATAGTTACAGATTGTACCATGTTGTCAATTTGTTTTGATCACTTTAAGAAGATTTAACAGACCATTTATGTGGTTTTCACTGAGCGATCGTTCTTTGCTTGCCCTCCTCTCTGTGCCGTGTTTCTCAGTAAAGTCCTTCATTCCACCAACACAGTAATTCACTTCGTGTTGTTGTCTTTGGTGAGCCAAAGCATCGATACATATCCAGAGCTATCAACGCTTTCACACCATCAATTTCTGCATAACTTCTGCGTAATGCTTCGTGTCTGCGACCAAATCTACTTATAACTGATTTGTCACCCTTATTAGTGATGAAAGAAGGATGCCACGCTAACTTACCATGCGATTTCTATTATGTACTTCATTTAACACTCTGCCCCGCCCACCTTAGCAAACTCAGACCAATCGAAACTACTGTAACAGGTCAGTTACTGTGATTTTGTAATGTAAAATAATTAAAAGGTCCTGACGCTCCAACCTTATCTGGCTCATTTTACCTGTCGGCCCACTTGAGCTGACTCAGTGATGCCAGGCTGGAGCAGAAAACCTGTAAATGTTTTGATACTGAAATCTAATAATCGATTAACTTTTAAAACACAAAGAACAAAGATGAAAGCTTTCCTCAAAACTGAATCTGGATCAACATCAGAACTGAAGGGGAAGGAGGGCAGCCGTCGTCTAACACAGCAAGATAGAGTCAGATAAAGTAAGAAAGTGAGAGAGACGAGGATAAAATAAAAGACAGAGTTGTAAGGATGAAGGTTCTCTCATTCAACATATCGATAGCTCACGCATGCATTACAGATGAGATTAAGGAGCAAAACACCTGGCTAGCATTTAACATAACCGCTCATCAAAACAAAATAGCTTTTGTCAAAGAATATTTTCCTCAGCTCACAACAGCAGCGCCAGCATCTGTCTTTTGTAGAAGAGAAGAGGAAAAGAATGCAAGAGGAGTGTGGAGGTTCGACTGAGGTCAGAACGTGATCTGCAGACTTTAAGTAAAAAGAGTTGAGAGATTTAAGGTCGTTTGGTGACAGTGAATAGTAGAAAGAACAAATAGGCAAATGCATGGTGACACAGAACACATGGTTCCTTTTGTGTGAATCTATTTAGTGGAACTGCAGTCGACTTTCATGGTCGTGTGTGTCGGCTGCTTCCTCCTGTCATACATCTTTGTATCAGTGGAGGGTTGGACACTTGCTTTCAGCACACATGGTACACGTTGTTCTAACTAGGTTAATTTGTTTGGCTAAAAATGCTTTTCCTGAATAAAACATAACTGCTGCCTGCACTAGATTCACCCATGACGCCAGCAGTATCATCTAAAAGCAATAATGGTCCAATGAGATTTCCCCAAAATGTAAATGGTGAAGAAGCAGTTTTAGCTTGCTGCTATAGGAGCCAGTAAATATTTCAACAGTACCGCCAGTGCCTGCGTGAGTGCGTGTGTGGTGTCTCATGAAAGCTCGGGCTTACTTCTTGGTATCCAGTCATTTCAGGGGAGTCGATACGTCTTGCACAGTCCTTAATGCTACGGCCATTTCAACTTCTCACTACCGAGCATACAGTCAAACTGCATTAACGTTATTCAGACCTGACTGTGATGGAAGTACAGACCACACTGTAAAGGAGCCAACTGTTAGCAAATAGCTTAATAGGATGTACAAATGCTGATGATGAAGGCTGGTATGCAAAGTCCCAACTAGCTCATCAGTCGCTCATTATGGGTTCAGTATCCTGCTAAAGGGCACTGTGACATGGTCTGAGACAGGGATGGAACCAGTAACCTTCAGATTACTAGAAGGCAACTCCACCTCTTAATCCATGCCGCCGATTTAAGTACAACACATTTACACATACAGGTCAGTTTATGTGGACAGAAATTATAAATCTGTGACTCTGGAGGATCTTTTTCAGGTCTGAGACAATAACAATGTTCGAGAAAAAGCCGGCGTTATAAACAGGAGGCGTGGAGTTTGACTTATAAAGCATCTAATAGATGTTATTGGTTGCATTATGGGAAATGTAGGATCTAAGCTGTCTGGCTCTGCTGCACAGATCCTGACCATTCTTTATGTTTCAGTCTTGTGAGCACTCCAACTTCATCAAAGTGCACGATTTTAATTACAGGAGTGGAATTGTGATTTTTTTTTTTATACAATAATGATGATGGCATCAGTGAAGCCTCGCCTGACTCAGACATTCAGTTAACACCGAGCCTGTGCAAGGTGCATCGGAGTGGAGTCCACATGACTCTGCAGAGCTAGACTGGGACATTAATGAGTTGTGAGGCTGTGTAGCTGTTCACAGACAAGGTGCTGAAACACAATACTGCTACGCAAACATATGTTGACTGCGATCAATGACGAACAATTGTGTGTAAAATGTCGGCGACGATTTGGACCATTAGTAGCTTATAATAGATGAGAAAAATGTCAATGAATGGAGAATTCGTCAGAAAAGTCATGCAGGTGAAGTGATACCCTCATGTAAAGCTGCTTCCCAGCATGTCATGGTTTAACTCTTCAATGCACCAGCTGTTCATGAATTAAGAAATCACACAGTCCCCCAAATCATGGCAGTGGTGTATGAAAGTAAAAGGCCATGATGAAGAGTCAACATGCTGCACTCACACGTAAGCGTGGTAGATGAACGCCCATCCCCGCGGTCTTTCCAGCGCATTGTAGAGAAAATTCTGTAGTTTTCGATAGCTGGCGTTTTTCTTGGAGGGTCTGGGTCTCCCTGCGGTGATGCTGGATCTCGGTCTGCAGAGGATGCTACCCCGCTTGGTGCTCTCCAAGCCCGCAATGAGCTGCGCCCCGTCCCTGCTGGATTCAGGAGCCCCCGGGTCCAAACCCACAAACCCGACTTTGTGCTTCTTCTCTCCGGCTTGAGTTGGGTAAACCCCGCCGTTGAGGGATTTCTTCACCATCCTAAAGTGGACGCGACATCAGCGGGGAGTGTCCGTGCGTGGTCGCGGGGATGCAGCGGTGCTGCTGGGTGTGTGCTGCTGGTGGTGGATGCCGTCGGTCCCTGTCGAAAACCAATAACCACCACGAGAAAGTGCACTGTGGTACTTTCACCTTATTCCCTTCCGGCCATCTGACACACACAGCAAGACAACACATGCACATGATTTCCACAGCCGTTCATCAGTTAATGGCCCAGAGGAGCGACCATCATCACTGACCAGCATCCTTCTTCTACCAGTCCGGGTTGTCAGCTTGAGCATCATTACTTGTCTGCGTCTTGTTTCTAGAAACCTACACCGACATAACCTCGAATCCTCTCCGCCCAAATGCAGCCCGAGAGAGGAGCTTTCATTAGACGATACTTGTGAATGCAGTATTCATCGGTGCAGCTCCCTTCAGGCGGCTAATGGACACCTGCACCTGGGAACAGATGTGTTTCTGTGGTTCGTTGGAGCAAAGAACAAACATAATACCAGCCGACATGTTTGAATAGCAGACAAGGTCAGTTAGACAAACAGGTTCAGCCTTCTCACTTCAAATGCAAAACAATGTGCTGCACATAACTTTGCAGCAAACTGGAAGTGGAAGATAAGGACTTGGTAATGTACAGCTGCATGTCCTGAGTGGATTCAATATCCACATGATAACATCAGGATAGGAACCATGAACCATTGAAGGATCTGTGAGAGGAAGCAAGAGGAGTAAACTGACTCCAGTTGGTACAGTATGCTGATATGTGTGCAGGCAAGAGCTGGAAATAAATCCCTCAGTCCAAGTCATTCATGTGAAATTGTAGACGAGGCGAAAGGGGTTGGACACATGTGAAATAAGAAAAGGAAAATATAAATGGTCGACCAAATGTCCTGTTAGCATCTTTATACTGCATCACCGACAAACACTGTCTAATGTGAACATTTTCTTTACTAGCTTGTTAACATTGCATTTACACTGATCATTTTAGAAAGATTCAACGAAGGTACTTTGTACAGTTATTTTCAAGAAACATGAAATTGCAAATAGGGTAAATACATAATCAAACATTAGAATAATGTAAAAAACCAAAGTGTAATCAGGGACGTATTTGTTTGTCCAGCTACCAACATGCTGCAGTCATTAGCTACTTTTAAACTGGTAACATACTTCAGAGCAAGTTCTTGTTACCATTGCTTCATTTGGAGTGATGGTTACAATGTACACTGCAAATGGGATTTGGTGCTAATGATCATAATTAAAATATCCTTATACACAAGCTGAGGGATGTATTCTTGCAGGGCCATGCTAATGCCAAGGGAGTTGTAGAGACAATTTCACAGCAGGCTCGTTAAGGTCCCAACTGGTTTTAAATAAATAAACATTGTAGATCAGCCTATTTAATGCAGCAGGTCAAAGACAGAAATGCATGTCAAACCTTCTTGACAGTAAAAAACAACACATTGTCAGTGAGGTTAAACTCAGTAGAGAAAAAACAGCCTCTCTTCAAATAAACAGCCGTGAATAAAAAAAGACTTTATATACTATATTATCTCCATAAAAATAATTCAGTTTTATTTATAGTATTACTCTGCTGCTGTAAGACATATCCTAGCCTGTCCTACGATATGGTTGCAGTGTTTTTTTTGTACAAAAAATTGAAATCTGCAGTAAGAACAATGATTTGTGTTACAGTCCTGAAACAATCCCTTTGTTTACGCCATCTACAAACTTCTTACAGTACTTTTTGCTAACATTGCCACTTGAATGGACCAATCACTGAGCTTATTTTAAACACCCACAGTAAACACGACAGTCCCGAGGCAACTTAAGAGCCAATTTAAAAATAAACATGTCAAAGTTAACAAAAGGCATTCCTTCAACTAGTATATTTAATTAATATATTTATAATTTAGCAATGATTAAACATAGCAACCTGTTCACTTGTCTGTTATTGAAAACAAACAGCCTTGTGTTGTTTGCTTCAGCCTCCTTTGTCCTGATTCGGAATAGCTAGTTCCTGCTCATCTTCCGTCACTTGAGTTCCTGAAGATTAATGTAAGACTTCCTTACGTAATCAAATTCCTTACACATAATAAAAAGAAATACACAGGCAGTTCTGTTCATAAACAGTATGCCATTGGTCCTTTAAATACTGAATGCTGGAATGCTTTTAGACTATTTAATACCTGATGTTGTATAAGTAAGTGTAAAAATTCTCCTTCAAGACACAATAAATAACTATCCTTCATTTAGTGCAGTAATACAGTACTCGCACTTAACCTACAGTAATTGCACATTAACCACATGCACTGGGCTGAAAAAGAGAAGCCCCTCCCATTCACCTTTTCATCTGGTCCTCAATCCCCACTTCCACACCGCTGCCGGTCTTCTGCCACTTTCTGCTTCTACTCAGCTAACAATCATGAACGAAAATCAGGGCAGATAAGTATTCAACTTCACTTGGGGTTCGAACATTGAGCCCTGGGGAACACCAGCACAAGCAGAGAAGGAGACAGCTCTCTGGAGTTGCAGCCCAAGACACAACGGATAACCTCTTTGTTAAGGATTGCTAGCTACAGGTAGTTTGGTTAATCCAGTTAACAGCAACAGCTTGGCAATGAGCATTATCACTGTGAATGTCTTCACATTCTTGTGAATATTTTGCACCAGTTTCACGAGTTGTTCACGCCATTTTTGTGTAGACAGACAGCCCAAACATTAATACTTCAATCTGGGTGGCATCCCAGTATAACAGTACATGACTAGTCTTGAGCTTCAGTTGGTGCTCCCAGCTAACTCCTCCATCTCTACAGTTTTGGTGAGATGGAGGAGTTAGTCTGTAAATTGCACTGAAGACTCTCGTGGTACTCATGCTGGAATGGTCCATGTTGGACTGGGACGTTGGGGAGAACAAAGGTCTGTCCGTTGGCAGTGTCTCTTGGAAGTAAAGCATGAAGCCTCCTTTTTAACCGTCATCTCTAATCTTCCTCTTCCACATTCATCCACTCTCTGACAGGTTCTCTGAAGTGATGTTTCTCTTACAGGTCTCCATCTGATGGGGGCAAACACAGCCTGAAGAGCCTGTTAAACCAAAAGAAAGACATCAAATGTTAACGACAACCATACATTAAGCGATGTATGGATGGCAGAGGCACAGTGGCCTGGCGGTGGTTAAATACGCTACCTTGGCGCTGACGGAGGCATCTGGTCCATTACCTTGAGATTTTTAGCAGAGAGCTCAACTCTTGCCCCCTGGTAGAAGACGAAATATGTAATTCAAGCCCCACAAAGACCACAGTGCAGTTAGCTCATTCACTAGCTAAGCATCAAGTCAGGAGATTTAACACGGATCCAAACAATAGGCCAAAGGTTATGATGATATGAGAGAACATTTTCAAAACATACCAATTGAGCATTAAGATATTGTGAGAGAAACCTATTGATTATTAATGTTCTTTAATTTGGGCAATTCCATCATTTATTGACTCTATTGCATTAAGACCTGAATAAGACATTGAAAAGGATTTGCTGTAATGTGCATTAAGTTTGGTTAATGTATAAAATATCAAATAGATTATTTGATGTTCTTTTGCACACATTTTCATCAATACTGAAAAAACACACTTGTTAAAATTGTGATTTTGGTTTAAAAAAAACGTCACTTTGCAATCTCTTGTAGGACCCGTCTAGTCCTCTGAGCGCCACTGCACCTGAGGCTTACCTGTTTGCGCATGATGTCCATGGTCTGCATTATACAGCGTGGCATCAGACCGTGGTTCCTAGCGAGGATCATCGCCTGCTCCAGTGTCACACTTAGAGTGCATCTGCAAACAACAGGGTGTCAAACGGTCAGCACGTTTTTTTTCTCTGAAACAAACACACATTCATGGAGTTGCCCATGTGTGAGCCTGCTGAACACCTCCAGCTAGAAATGGCGGTACAGCTACACCATCGAGGTTCAGTGGTGCATGTCATCCACGCCACACGGTGTTAGTCTTCACTGCTGCTGACAGTCCACTAACGCTAGTAATATGTTGCTGACCTCTGCATCCCTGTACCACACATGGTGATGTGGCAGGCTCCCAGGCGGTTACACAACTCCGAGGACACACACAGTACGCTGACTCCTGATGGGTGGCCATTGGCACTCGGGCGCACGTTGACATAAGACTGCATTAGTCGACAAAGGTCATCCAATGTGTTGAGGGGTCGCAGCAGCTATGAAGAGAAAGTAAAGCAATGAGAGAGCAAATCCTGCTATTGAGCGAATATAGTACAATATCACAAAAAGGTCTCGTTGTCATTTAAACTACTAGTGAGTGTTAACATCCTTATTTTGAGGAGGAAATTGTCACAAATTTTCTACCTTGTTTTATCAGTTCTGGTAATTAAGTGAATTAGTGCAGAGTTTACAAACACTATTGTCACTTAGTTAGTTATTGTATTTACCAGTGAAATTTCTAATTTGTATTAGGAACAAGTGAAGTTATCTCACAACACAAATATAAAAGGACCGATGTATGGGATTTAGAGGGATATATTGGGAGACAAGTAATACATATTTTCTAATTGTGTTTTAATTAGTGCATCTAGTGTAATGTGAAACTATGAATTACTGTTTTTTTTGTTATATCTACATAGAGTCCCGCTGTCAGAGAGCCTAAGGCTTCACACCACCATGTTTCTACAGTCGCCCAGGGCAGGCAAACCAAACTTACGTTTTCTCCTTTCAAGTTCTTACATTTAATTTGCAACTTGCACAAGTTTTAAAATTCAAAAGGAGAAAATGCAAAGATCTCGAAACCTCCTCTTGCAAATGCATCCAATGAGTTTGCTTTCAAAGACTTAACCATGTCCAGGTGGGTTAAATCCTGAAAACTGTGGACTCCAATCGTTTCAGGCTAAGTGAGACACTATAGACCTAAACATGTGGGTTAATATTTTATGAAGACTTCACTGTTAGTTAAGATTTGATGGTTGATTTTTAGCTTACTTTAAGGCCCTTACACAATAACAGCACAATAACAACAATTTGTCTATCATTTGGTTGGCGGTTTATGGGTCGGGTGCAGGTGGTTGATCAATGATTATTATTGCGAGTAGGACCGGCTCTCATAATGGGTCGTTCCACACCGTTCCACACCGTAATGGGTGCAAACATCCCTGAATCCCTTTTGCATTTGCAACTTCACCACTAGATGTCACTAAATCCTACACACTGGTCCTTAAATAACTCAAGATAGATAGTAGGTGGAGCAGCTGACTAGCTAAGGTGGTCCACTAGCAGAAGTGGGTGGGAAACCATCTATTTGCACTCTTTCAGATTAAAGACAACGAAAACCTGAGGATAAGGCTCTAGATGTGATTTCCGTTACAGTCAGTTTGGGACACTAGAATGTTCTTTCTAATCTAATAATTGCCGAAGTTAGTTGGAGTTAATAGGGATGTTTTGACGAGTTATTTCTATTTCCAGTTAAAGAATAGGACACCAGTTCATCTTACTTTCGAAATGCTTGGTTGAAGATCTCTAACTTCAAGGCCCAGTATCTGTGCTTGCATTTATATTCAGTCACAACATTATATACAAACTGACTTGTGTTACAAGAACAGAATACAAGTTGCATTACACACTTTTACCTACACAATCTGGACCACAGCAAAAGCGGAAAATGGGAAATCGATATACGACGTGTATATTTACCTGGTCGATCTTCATAGCTGTGCTGTTTGAGTCTGTCGGGAGATTGGACTTCTCCAAATAGAAAGCCCTTTTTTTGCAAAAAACATTTCTATTTCAGTTTTCAAAACTCTTCTTCTGGTTTCATGATGTACTGGTTTGTTTGCTCTGACTCACTTTACATAAGAGCAGTGTCATCGAGCAGAATACTTCACAATACAGAATATACACCTCATACAGTACAAAGTTTACATATTGATGTTCCACGAGTCCTTTCCTGGGATTTAATCCTTTATATATAGGTCACTATACTGGACAGCTAAACAAAAGCTGTTTTCTTGTATATGCATGGCTTTGATAGTATACGGTAATTGCAAACCATCCACCATAGTGGATCACAGTGCATTGCCGTTGCAGCAATGCATATACAAGAAAACTCCTTTTTAAATAGCTCTTCACTTTACTCACCACTATGCATGAAAAGGATAACATGCACGTATCAGGCATACATTTAAAACGTATATAACCACTTAAAATATCTTACAGTGCAATAAACATAAAACATAAATTGAATGTATCTGAATAACATGATGAACAAAGAGATCAAAGATTAAGAAATCTTAAACAGTCCAAAAACAAACAGCAATCAAAAGTGGGGAACTCTTTTATATGAAATATGTTTTGAGTGCTAGTGATTAAGCCCCTGGAGGGATGTGATGCAGTGGAGCATAGCATACCTGAGTCTGCGGTAGTAGGCCTTGACCTTCTCTAGTGAGACGGCATTGGTGCGCTGCTGGAACTCCTCCATGGCGATGTACTCCTGCTGGGACAACCCCTCTGGACGCTCCAGCGCTGGATAAAACACGCTCACACATTTACATGATCACAGTATACCCTGATGTTGAACTTACCAATTTGATCCTAATCATTATCCCTGACTCCATGATAAAAATGATCATTAGTTTAAATCAACAAATCCATCCAATTCAACAACCAAGAACTTAATACCAACCTTGATTTAAAAACTAAATGCAGAAAAACAATACACAAATTGCTTCCCTTTAGTGGAATTTTCTACCCATTAAGGACATATGGAGCTCATAAATATGGAAATGCATTTACACAAATGTCAGCATCTTCATTTATCACAACGTGCAGCAATGACTATATTCCAGTAGGTGGCGACGTTCTACCTCATATCTGCACTGCTGAGCAGCTCTATACAATATGAGCTTTCTCATTGGACTAGTTGAAACATAAAGCTCACTATTCATACTGATGGCGGATTAGAAAGCGAATGAAAGCAAAGGGAAATGTAAAGGACAGCCAGTGAAAGTCCTCAGTCTGATGTAATAAGAAAACTGAAGCTTTCAACTGAGATGTGAGAGTTGAGAGGCTGTTTGGAGCTTTGACTGTTTTTTAAATGACAGTTTTGCAGTTCAGTAGTAAGCAAAGACTCTGGGTCAACCTTCTTATATATATATATATAACCTTCTTATATATATAGAATTTAATTTAAAAAAATATAAAATAATGCTATTTTGTGTTCCTGTGCAGTTGAAAACAAATCTTATATTGCTTTTTTGTCACTAGGATTTTATGGAAAACTACTACAACAAAATATTGCAAGAAAAAAAGTCTTTCTTCAATCCTGAAACCAAAACGATTCCCAGTGCTCCTTCATACGTTATTGTGTTATAATCACTGCTCCTCGCCCCTGCAGTTTTCTCTGTTTCTGCAGGTCCTCTCTCCCAGTCTGCCAGGTTGTTTACCTCTGGTGAAGAGAACGCTGTGAAGTTTGAGGCTGCCTCCATTTTGCAGACGGCTCGGCAGCTCACTGAAGTGGCAGCTATCCAGGTACATGGTGACCCTCAGGGACTGACGGCTGCCCTCCACCTGGTAGCACACTGGTGTGTCTGTGACGTAGAAACACAGAGGAGCAGGCCGAAGTGAACAAGACTGTGCACTGTGTCTGACACACAACAAATCCAAACATGACAGCTACAAGGGCTATGAAGTTTGTCACCGTTAAGAAACTAAGTTTACAGTGATGGTTTATAGTTTCACAAACCCTTCGATATAGAGATAATACACCTTAATTAATACTTGATGAGATATTAAGTTTTAGAGTGAACTGGATCAATCACTGTTAGTGTATAATTAGATCAAAACCCTCCAAGTATACTGGAGTATTACATTGTGCTACTTCTGTTGTGCAAACTTCAAATTGCAACTAGAGAGAAACATTGCTGCATTAGAGAACTACATATATGAAATATGAACAGTGTGTAAGAAACATAAAGACTAGCTTTTCCTTAGTTAACACTTGTGTATTAATAATATTAGGGTAATGGGAAATATAATAAGTTAATTTTAATGTGGCTGGCAAATACAGTGAAATGAGCTTTGTTATATCCATTAAATTGAATTCATCATGTGTACAGCTCTGGCACCATGTTTTCTTCCACATCTAATGGTAGTATTATAGGATTTTGTAATTATATGCAGATCACTAGAGTTTTCCAATTCTCCAAAAAATTGATGACAATAAATAATTAAGGCTTAAGCTGTTAGCATATTACAACTGTGGCCCACTAGCTGTTACAAATGGAATGAGGAGCTTCACTGAGCGACCTCCAGGGTCAGTGCTCTTTCCTAGAGAACTCTTCAAGACCATAAAGGTTCAGGCTGAATTCTGCGGGATGCCAGACCTTGTGGTGTTTGTTGGATGACTATCCTACCTATAGCTTCTGGCTTACTGTAGATGCTTTTAGCAAATCAATAGTGTTCAATGGATGCTGCCGCCACAAACCACTTACCTGCACTGTAGAAGTCTGAGCTGATGCAACTGCAGCAAAGCAGCGGTGTAAAAACGCCTGTCTTAGAATAACCCATGAATAACACAGATACATGGTGACTGAGTAAATGTGTGTTCAGCAGGTATTTATTGACGTAATCTGTGTTTGTGCACGAAATATACATCTGGACACTAAATACCCTCTAATGCGGAGTTTTAATCCATAATATACAATACCTGCGTCATCCATAGATTTGCGCCTTAAAATGGGAAGTGCGTACTTCTTTGAGCTGCTGGCCATATTGAGGTTTCTGAAAGGAACTGATTCAGGATGTAGTTGTCCTTTTAGTTGCTGGCTTCAGAGGCTCTGGTATCACCTTCAGTGAATACTGATACTTGATGTGTACCCTCAGTAAACTTTATGTATACACTCATGTAAAGATGCATACGGTGCCCACTAGGAACTGCTCGGGTTCCTAGTGACACTACTGACGTCTAGAAACATATTCAAATGATAAAATGTTCCAACCCTGAGTGCTTTGACACGGCAGAAGCAACGTTAATTTGCATGTTTCTTTAAAACAGCACATACTGCTTTAAAGAAATGCATGTATATACAGTGCCTTGCAAAAGTATTCACCCCCCTTGGCTGTTTACCTATTTTGTTACATTACAACCTGTAATTTAAATGTTTTTTAATCAGAATTTTTTTTGATGAATCAACACAAAATAGTCTTAGTTTTGAAATGAAATCAGAAATATATATATTAAAATAATAATTAAAA
>CAAKHC010019403.1:68484-85892 GCA_901007825.1 Macroramphosus scolopax | reverse complement strand
AGAAGATTCAAGTCACTGTCTACTCTGTCCATTCAGTTCGCTGTAGTACTGGGAGTTCATTCTCTGTGTTAGAGCGCCCTCTATGGGACTCGAGTGGCTGTGTGCTGTATTCACCCTGGCTGGGAGAGGTATGTATCCAATACTAATACTTTTATGATTTATAACCTGAGTCTAAGTGCACATAATAATGTCCTTATGTTTTATATGACAAGTGTGCGCGAATAGTGTCACTCAGTGTTGGTTACTACATTTGTAAAGAGTATTTTGAGAGTTTAGGATTGCTAGTTTGCTAACCATGTGGTTTTGTTGTAGTGCATGCTAGCTAGTGTTAATCTTCACATGAAAAGCTTCAGCTTGTCTTTCTCCTGAGTTCGGCTGTCATTGTGAAGATCCATGACCATCTTTTGCTCTCTGTTATTGATGTTATCAGGTATGTAGCCAACTCCATTACAATGTTAACCCTCCTGTTGTCCTCATATTCTGTGTATAGGGGTTTTAACACAGTGGCGGGTCATTTTGACCCCAAAGACAACAGGAGGGTTAAGCAAGTAGCTTGTTTATAAGAAAGTTTTCTCCTTCTATCCAATGTTACTGGATAGCCCAGATATGTATTCATGTATCAACCCAATAAGGGCAAGATGGTTTATTTCATGTTACATGATGTTTATGTAATACGAGCAATACAGGCCTAATGCGATACATTTTTCTACGGTAATTTTGTATTTTAAAAACTTTTTTATTTTACTTTCTCATTATTGAAACACTGTGAGATCAGTCTAAATTTACCCTGGCAGGGAGAGGCTGTCATTGTGAAGATCCATGAATATATTATTAATTACTTAATTAATTACTTAATTAATTACTTGAATTTCCCTTGGGATAAATAAAGTATCTACCTACCTACCTGATGTTATCAGAATAAACGGCTGGGTGCCAAAAGTGTCATCGGTGAGTTAATTAATCACAACATAACAAGGGAGTACACAACCGCTACACGAACACATGATCTGCTCAGTGCAGTGTACGTACAGGAGTTTTTTCATCCATGTGTAGCTCCACTTCAAAATGTGTCTGTCCTCCAGCGCCAGTCTGTGTAAGCTTTGGGGAGCTTTCATCTTGGTGATTCAATTTTGAAATGAGCCACCACGAACCATTGTTTAGTTTGCAAACTCATTCAAATCTAAGCCAGGTGTTCTGTGATGATCCCTCAAAGCTTGTCGTCCTCTCTCTCTCTGCCCACCCACAGCTGCTTGTGCCTCCCTCTGCATCTCTGACAAACTGTTACTTCTCCGTACGGAAAAGCCCCAAAACACACCATCAAGGAAAACAGTAGAGAGCTGTCTCTGCAAGGCTTCTTCGCTGAAGTTGTCAGCCACTGGTTATAACAGTAAAAACATGTTTCTGGTGTTTAGAAGATTTTTTATCGGGGAAAATGTGACATTTTACTAGCGGTGGTTAGAGTGACCTGTGGGCGTGGCATACCTCGTCAATAACTGTCAATAATCGACAGATTGAAAAAACATTGCTCCCGATATCAGAATTATGACACCACAGAAGTAAAAAATACAGAAGATGTCCATTAAATGTAAATTAATTTAAATACAAGGTGTAAAATGTGTGTAACTCACCCAGTGGTACCCGAGCTGCGGAAGCATCAGGGTTGATCCAGAAGGATAACCAGGACAACACAACGATCAACAGAGTTGGAGCGTAAACTCCCATCAAGTAGAAACCAACCTGCCGACGCAATGTAAAAATCACCTCAACACAGGTGTAGTATCCTACAAACAGAGGAGTAAAATAGGGATTATTCAACAACATTCAGGCAATATTATAAATAATCAGTCATCAAGTAATTTCAGAGTACAGATTATAACCAACACCATATTCAGCTTTATTGCGTGACAGCTTAGCATGAGAGTACAGTTTATTTCCTACACTTTATTTCATGACTGCACAACCTCTTGTGGTAGTGGAGTATATCAGAGGATGCAAGATTTAGAACCTGAAGTCAAATGACTTCAAACTGCACTGTAAGCTGCTTAACCCTCCTGTTGTCCTCATATTCTGTGTATAGGGTTTTTTAACACAGTGGCGGGTCATTTTGACCCCGAAGACAACAGGAGGGTTAAGTATACAATTAAAACAGTGGAAGCTTTAATGCCCACCTATGTTTCATGAAAAGAGTTCAGAAAATATTTAATTGGTTTCAAATTGGTTATTTACCTCAGCAGTGAACACATGTGACAATATGTAACTTTCTCATAATTTGTTTACTTCATGTGACTGGGTACTAGGTTAATATTACCAGTTCAAAGTATATACATTATTATGTTAATTTTGCTGCTTCTACCTCTGCACCATCATCAGGTCAGAGAAAGTAAACAACAACAAGAAGGCTCAATTTGTCACCTCTAAATGTTAAAACAAATATGAAAATGATAACAAAGGTTTTTTATTGTATTTTCTCCTCTTGTTCTAGAAAAACATTTTCATGAACTGCCCTGAAATACCATATACAGGTACATCTGAAGTTGCATTAAACAATATTAAGGGATCCATTATTGAGAAGTAACACTTGTAGCATCCAATCTCATAATGTCTGCAAAGTAATCCAGATTGTTTGCATCAGTCTGTCTACTAAAAGTGCTTGTTTTTTACATTGACTGGCTCCGACTGTAATTATCTGTCACAGTTTCATCTGCTATCTGCCGTTCCACCATGTTTTCACCTCTCTCCTGCCAGTACTTTTCCATTCACTCTGCCCTGCTCATCTGTTAGCCACGCCCCCTCATCAGCCCAACTCAGTTCACCTGTGTCCTCTGCTATCTACTCCCCTGATAAACCAGCCACTGCCACCACTTCTCTGCCAGATTGTTGTGTCCTCATGCCGACTCTATTCTCTGGACTGCTTCCCTGATCTTGACCCTGTTTGCTCTGACGTCTGCCTGTTGCTCTTTGGAATCCTGCCTGGTTTTGACTCTGATCTTCGTCTGCCCTTCAAGTGTCCTGCCTGCCTGCTACACTGGGAACTCTGGACCTGCTTGGTCTGGGACCACAAACCTTGCCTGCACCCTGCCTGTTAACTCTGCACCTGATCACCAGAAGCAAGTTTGCCACGTGATATTCTTTGCCTGTGCTTCAAAGAATAAAGACTGTATTACCATGTTGTGATGTTGCATTTGGGTTTGATTCTGAAACATTACAATTATCAATCATATTATAAATGATCCTGTTCATGATGTTAACTTGAGACAGTCTAAATCTGCCCTGCAGTTTCTGGTGTTCAGGGTTCTTCCCCAGTAATGAACTGATTCCAGAAATTCCATTCCTGGTCATTTCAACACAAACACTTGGAAAAGTATGGGAATTATTATATAAGGCACAATACACCAAACTAATTGGGTCAAGTTGATTATTTACATTAAGACATTATGTATTAGTATCAAGTTTTCTGTAATTATCTGTTTTATATGCTGAGGCATTTTCCAATTAAATATGCACACGTGTACATTTTCAGAAGAGAAATGCAATCATTGGATAATGCCAATGCTTAAATTCATGCACGCTACGCTGCATCTTTTGTGCATTTGTCATATGGTGGATTTGTTGTTTATTTTGTATGCATATTTGATTTGGTGTGTATTTAATAGTTTTGATTTAGATTTAACTGTACTGATTGTATAGTTTTGTGTTTACGTCTAGTTTCTTTCAGCCGTAGTGTACAGCCTGAAATGTAAGATATGATTGGGAAAAACTACAGCTATAGAGTTAAAGCCTTGAAAGTTCCTAGGCCCTTCCTAATATAGGTAGCTTTACCAGGCAACACTGACAACGGTAGATTAGCCACACATGCAGTTGCATTTTCTGAGGAGATATGCTACTCAGGATAGCCTGGATGTTCACGTTGCTAATGCTTTTAGCCTCACTGCAGGCATATTACTTGTTTTAACAACGGGATCAGGTCTCCAGATTGCTTTGATTAGTTTATTGTAATGTGCACAGTGTAAAAAACAACCCCCAACATTTCATTTCACAGCTGTCTTGCATTGTGTCTGGTACAATGAGATATGTATTTAAATCATTGTTGAACATATACAGATGGTTTTTTTTTTATCTTGTTCTTTGACGTTTATGCATTGAGGGCTTTGTAGCTACCAGATAGAGGGGAAAAGGTAGACCAGCTGGATAAAACCAGATCTGCAGTATCAGCTTCAGTGATTTACAAAGGAAAATATCTGCTGCAACAGCCCAGTCAAGCCTGTGCCCAGTGTATTTCAGCCATTTAGACTGAAAGGTTTCTATAGCAGGGATTTCAGATATCCCTTGTATCACTGCATAATCAGAAAAATACTGTCAACGGCCATAAATAAAGTCCCAATATTTTTAGGAATAAAATGTGGAAAGTTTGGTGTCTGTCGGTGCTACTGAAGCCGAGAGGATGAGGGAAAAACATTTTGAGCAAGAACAGTTAATACTCCTACTGACACAGCATATTGATCCAAGGATTTCTGATAATAGAAACATGATCAAATTATGTCTTAATGCTTATTTGAGTAATGTTCCTTTTTTCTTTTTTCTTTTTTTTAAATGCTCCCAGTGCTCACAGGACAGGAGGCTTGACAGTAACTAAACACGAGTTGATGGCCAAACACATACGTCTGCATTAGTTTTCAAATTATGATGAAGTGATGAATAGAAAGACAGAAGCAATGAATGGCGTTGGTATTATGACATTGCTATTCTGATGATGAAAATCAATTTTTTCTATTGATTTAAACTTAATCAGGGAATGACTGGTGGCTTGTACTGGTATCTGTCAACGGGATGCTCTACTTGCTCAAAGTGAACACTACAATGTTCTTTATAAGACGTGGCAAAAATGAACAGACTTTTTTCATTACTCAAGTAGGAAGTGAAACAGTTAACAATCTCAAAACTGAGGCTGTGTTTTGTAGCAGAAGGGGGGAACAGAAAATCACATACTAGCCCTTTATCTCCTGGACAGGAAGTGATTTGGGAAGGGAGGAGATAAAGGTGAATCAGCTGGGAGCTGATTGAGAGGAGTGGAAGAACTAGCACATGTACCATGGAGGAAGGAAGCTATAGAAGTGAGTGTAACAGAAAGGACATCTATCACATCTGTTCACAAAAGTGAACTATTTGAAAGTAAACAGAGGGTCCAAGAACTGTCTGGATTAAGTAAAGTTGCTGAACTTCAAGACAAGGCTGGAATTGAACTGATCTCTGGAGCAGGTTGGGAGGAAACGTTTAATTTACGATTTCAACTGTTTGAATACAGCCGTGGATGCCTATGTCTTTGTTGGACCGACAAAGTTCACATACGCTTTCCTTTCTTCATCTCTCGGGCTTCTCCGAGTCTCTCCTCTTCATGTACATTCATCCACATCCTCAACCACCCTTGGACAATCAGCACTCATCCCAAACACACCCCACTCACCACTGAACGGACATGCATTCATTCTGAAGGACTCACTACCTCCCCTGGAACACCTTTAACCACACACTCACACACTCACACACTCACACACCCACACACCCACACACTCACACACTCACACACTCACACACCCACACACTCACACACTCACACACTCACACACTCATGGCTCCTTTTCTTACTGCAAATGATTTTTTTTGTAATCCTGGTTTAAGTTGTTTAAGGAGTATTTCTTTTGTTATTGGGACTGTGAATTTGTCTCCTGATTATTTAAAGGGTCATCATTTGCCTGAGAAACTATATTCTTTGAGTTTGGATTATTAACCATAACACATTGATTTGATTATTTGGAAAACTGGAAAGAGTAAATTAGTGAAACTGTATTACTGAATTGTGCTTTACTTTTAGCCTGGACCATTTTGTAGTGAGGGATTATCTCTTACATCCATCCCACGTGTTTATATCTCTATTGTTAATTGACAATTGAGGATTGGATCTCTCCCCTGTCTGGTGCCCAATTATTACATTTATTTTATTTCTAAATTTAGAGATTTGGGATACCCCTATGCTACTCCATTGCACTTTAAGGATGTAGCAGAGTCGCTGCTGTACTGGTATTTACTTACCTGTTCCTTGGTAGTACTTTGTGCAATTTCCATATTTGATATCCTCTTGCTTGATATCAAACTGAGGAAGAGCAATCTCATCCATCTGAACAGGGTCCGACTGCCACATGAACACAAGATCACTCGTGGTATATCCAACTAAAACATATAGACAACAGTGTTCATTGTAAGTTGGAGACACATTATCTACATGTAATAGGCTTAAATGATCTTAATGCATGTTTACTTTTCTCAGGCTTTTAAACTCCCTCCCATTGCTGTTCATGGGTGATTTGTGTGCAGATGGACAGAACAATGATGAGAATCATAACTAAATAAAATCTGGATTTGAAAGAAAAGTTATACTTAACAAAATAGTACACAGGGAACTATCACCCTTAAATTAAAATTTCCTGGTCCTGGGAAGAATAAAGGTTTGTCTTATCTTAACTATCCTGCAGTTTACTAACAGGATAAATAAACGTACATTCCCACTAGGCAGAAGGGAGGCGAACACTTTTCATCCCTCTTCTTACAGTTGGTTCTCTAATACCAATCAGACACTCTGATGCTCGTCTGTCAGTAAAGGTTAACGTGGGTCAGCAGAAATTGTTTTTGATCATGAGTCAACATAGATCTGAAAATAACAACGATGTAAATATATTAAATGATACCAACATTTAAAAGTAATTTAATTGACTCACAGAGTTACAGCGATGGAGAGAGAGGGACAGTGAGATAGAGAGAAAAACTAATGTGCGCGTGGAAGCAAACGAGAGACTGTTTAACTTCTGTCTATCCTGATGGACAACTCAACTTTGAACTAAAAAGTATTCCTTTTAATTCTCAGGCTTATAAGTAAGTGTATGAATCTACAGCAGAACGCAGTCATGGGGACTGCTGTCTAATGAATGGGTCTACAACGATCTGCGTATGTCTGATGTGTGTACGTAGTTCAAGTTCAACCTGTAACAGGAAAAATCAGTTAGGCTTCAAATCGCTATGATGGAAATTCCCAAGTTCCCATCATACTTAAGAAGGATTTCTTTGGGCATCAGTGATGCACAGCCATACCTCTTAATGAACAACAGTTAAGTCGACGAACATCTTCAGTTAATGCCAGATCGGTCAGTTAAAGATGAATTATTACGCGGACGTTCTACGCAAACAGAAAAAGATGAAGAGGTCTATGAAGTGAGAAACGTTTTTTGACAATCAGCGTGCTTTTAAAAAGCGAGCTATGTTTTTTAACTCGTCCACACCTATACTAATGTTTAAAAGTAATATATTTGTTAGGCAATGATTGAAGCTGGATAAGGATAGAGTCGACAGTGTGGGGATGATAGGAAGGGGGAGATGACAGGGAGAAGATCTACAGTTAGGGGAAGATGGGGGAGGGTCAGGAGCGTCGGGATGACAGGGAGAAGACCTTGAGTTAGGGGAAGATGGGGGAGGGTCAGGAGCGTCGGGATGACAGGGAGAAGACCTTGAGTTAGGGGAAGATGGGGGAGGGTCAGGAGCGTCGGGATGACAGGGAGAAGACCTTGAGTTAGGGGAAGATGGGGAGAGGAATTGAGAGCAAAGGAATGATTCAAGAGAGGATGTAGAACAAGGGGATTACAGGGAGCGGTTGGAGAGCGAAGAGGTGATACGGTGAGGGTTAAGAGTGAAGGGTTGAGAGCAATGGAATAATAGGGTGCCATGAGGGGTTGCTGAGTAGCTGAAGCGCCATCGACCCGGGGTCGAGACTCAAGGTGGGGGTTTCTTCTATATGAGCTGCTGTTGCGGTCATCATCCCCCCAGGTTTCCTATCAATTATGGGAAAGAAGAAGTGATACAGAAATATAATTATTGACCAGAAAACCGTAGCAAACCTTCGCAGTGGGAGAAAATGCAGACAAGGAGTCTGAAAGGACCAGGGACAACTGGAGTTCGATACCTTTGAGGCCATGTTGCTTACCACAGGCTAATGTGCTGCCATTGAGAGAGGAGGAAAATGGGATTCGGGGTTGGGTTGTAAGAACTGATATGAACTGGAGTGGAAGTGGGTGAGATGATAAGGCATTTTGGAAAAGAATGTGAGTTTTCCTTTAACATGTTGGCAAGGGCTGCACATTTTGTGATGTCAGAGAAAATTAGCGTACCAAATAGTTTTAAGAGTTCTTTCATTATTGGTTAATATTATATTATAAATGTATTGGCGTAAGATGGTAAATCAGGGTTTGCAACAGGGCATGGCTACATTGTGATTGACAAGCTGCCACCCTTTCTCATATATAATTGTTGATGGCTTCGTCCCGATCACTGACTGATTTTTCAGTGGTGTATGAATTTATATAAAATTTGTTGTCATTTGCCGTGTGAAGTGCTTGATAAAGGTTGCTTGACCAAAATTCTTTTCTCTTTCAAACCTCACTCGGTATTTCACTATGGGAAGCGCCCTCTGGCATGGAAGCCCCATCCCGTCTGCCCAGAAAGAGACCAATCATCTTCAGATGTACGGCTGGTCCGCCCCATCATAAACGTCCCCGGCGCCCTGCACGACATTCACGCTTTCTTCCTTGTGAAGATCATTTGAGCTCCTCAGCTGTTCTGACAGTTCTGGCTATTCATTTCACTGTTTGTCAAGGTAGTCACCAAGCAGGAATATCTTTTGTCAGGACATGTTTAGTTTGTGTTTTTAGCTTTCTGTTTGAGAAAGTTAATTGTTTTATCCGGTTGGTTGTTGTTGGTTTCTTAATTTAACTGTTTTCAGAACAAAGCTTTTTTTCGAGGGGAGGTCTTCGAAATGGACAGAGCGTACGTCATGCATATATAAACTACCTGGAGTTGATGACAAATGTTTTCCACTGAATTTCCTTTCAGTGTTCTGTTTGTGATGTGTTGTGCTTCCTGCAGGATTTAGTGGATAAAGCATTTGTCCACTATTGAGGTCTATTTTTCAGTGGTTTCTGTGGCCATGATGGTTTTAGGAATGTGCTTATTGGAGCATTCCCAAGTTCTCTGTTAAATATTTCTCCAACGGTTTTGGAGGCTCTCTCAGTGTTTACGTTTGGCTTTGTCTGTGCCTACATCCGACCTGTAATTTCCACCTGACTATGAGAAGGTTATATTGCTGCTTCCAGCGGCTTTTCTGCCCAAGGTTAGGGAGTCTTCTTATTGCTGTCCCACGCCCGAGCAGATTGCTTTTTCGGCAACCGCTTTTTACAGGGTACAAGGAGACTCAATGCCCTCTGTCCGGAAAAAGTCTTTGGCCCATTAGCACTTTGACCCAGTCTCTCCAGCGTCTGTCATACTGGGTGGTGGAGGCTATAATTGTAGCGTATGAAAGGCCTGGACAGATGTGGCATTAGTGGAGCTTCCATGAGTTCCCATAGTGAGATGCCGCACTCGGTTTTCAGAGAACCGGGGTTACCCTGGTAACCAAACGTTATCTAATAAATTCAGTGCAAGAGCTCACAATGTTTCTGTTTACAGATGGACAAGGTTCACTTTTTTGTAGTTGTACTCACAGCTCTCCAGCTGCATTTTACACAGCTGTGTGTCCATAGGAAAGAGTGTAAGATCCAAGGGACAAGACAGCGTCACTGACAGCCTAAACACACAAACACATACACAAAATGTAAGAAATGTAATATATGTACACTACTGTTCAGAACTTTTCAGCATTGACCTCCATCATAACCAGCTTCAACAATCAGTCCAGATGTGCTGAACACATCTGGGATGGATCTGAGAGTTGTTGCTTTGATTGTCTGATTCCAGGTGATTTTAGAGAATGAATACCAAGTGATCAACATGCAGCATCATTACAGAGGTTGGATTCTTTAACAATTCTACACATTTAAACATTTAAAAAACAAAGCTTTGGATTAGAATCACACTTAGTTGTGGTGCTGAACCATGAAAGAGGAAACAAAGCATTGTGGGTAATATTTTAGGAAACTGTTATTGTGTTCACACACTTGGGATTCTCTCAATCACTTTGAATTAGACATTGGAAATGGTTTTCATTGATCACTAACATGTTCCATAGTTGTTGAGCACATCTGGACTCAGAATGATTATAGAGCATTGAAGATCATTATTGGATGGAGCTGTTGGATGGAGTTCAATGCTGACGGGACCAGCTGACCCACAACTCTTCAATGGCAGTGTCAGTTCACTCTGAATGGTCAGTACAGCTCCAACAAAAAAATGCTGTTAAGCTTTAGATTACAGCGTGCAACGTACAGAAAAATATGGATGTTATAAATAAGATGGAGATGAAGTGATGACTGTCGCTAGAATTTGGTGTTTGTGACAAGTCAATGAGTGTTTGGCCAAACTAAGTGGCTCTGTGGACATATTTTGGTATCGTGATTCTTTGAGCTAAATGTTAACATGGCAAGCACAAAATGACAATTTGTACTTGCTTATTTTCACCATCTCATGTTAGTGAGTTAGTGTGTTAACACAAATAATAATCAGTAAACAATGAATGTATATTGATCAGAAACCAAAGTCTTTGAAACATCGTGACCTGTTGTCCAAATCACAATAAGGAAAACATGGCAAAAGAAACTAATTTGTAAGTGGGTGTGAGTACCTCATGCTAATCAAGACATCTCCATTCCTGAAGATGAAGAGCAGAATGTTGTCTGTTGTGACATCATGAAAGTTGGCGTTTTTCTCATTGGCAAAGAAAAGGTCTGGTTTCCACAAACACTGGAACATCTTGGGGTCAACTGTTAGCGCGTCACTCTTAAAGTCAGTAGGAAGACGTAGACGAGGGTCGTTCCATCTCTGGCGAAGAAATATATTCACTCTGTAGTCCTGTGGAGAAATACATTCTTTAATAACGTTCTCCATATTTAATGCGGCTCCTGATAATGCAACAGCATTTTATTTGTCTCCCTGCTCCAACACAGGCAACGGATAGCAAACCACTTATTTCAATCACTTTCTTTGGAGCAGGGAGTCCTCATACACATGCACGGATGTGATCTGAAAGCAGGACTGGAAAAGCTCAGATATTGAAGGTAAGACTGGAGGGAAGTCACATTACATCACTGGAGGACGAAATCAGTATTGCCAAAGATTTCCACTGAAATCCCATGAAAGCACAATCACACATCTCTAATTGGAAAAAGTTGTTATTCAGTTCTGTAATTAATATGTTTATATAGAATTCTCTTTGGGTTTTTATATCATTCAGTGAAGCAAGACAAAACAAGTGGACAAAGACAAAAGACAAGAACTGCTTTTGTAATAATTATGGGCTTCGTGCTCATTTGGGGCGCACAACACGAAAGGAGAAAAAAACTGAAGGAACGCAACCGTAGATAAACACTAATAATACGATATATACTGTGTGTGTATTGTTGGTTCTTGACTTTCTTATGGGTACAAATGCAACGTAAATGAAAACGCTGTATCGTGAATATGTATATTAAGATTAGGATAAAGTTAGGAACATCTGTGTGTGTATTTGTGTATGTGTGTGTCACCATAGTAGTCTCCTGGATGGACCCAAAGCTGTTAATGAAGATGTTTACCCTTGATTCAACTGGGATACCTGAAAAACACAAATACAAATATTACAGCCACCTTCACTTGACTGTTATATTCTATCTAAAACAGGGACACACATTATATCATCTAATCAGATGCCAAAAAACCTTTGAAATTCCACTGGTAAATTTTAAAATGGAACCTAAAAGGATGTGTGCTCCGTTGTCAAATTATTAGGCACACCTAGCTCAAATGAATGCAGTTTAAAACAAGAGCAAAGCAATGAATCCTTCCTTCGTGAAGATTTCTGATATTTTATATTTGATTTAAGGAAGACGAGCACGTTGCTTATAATTTTAGATTTTTGTGAAAACCAACAGTGTTGCTGACACAAATGACAGTTAAATGTCATTTTTTTCTGGCACGTTTTTGACATGTATTTCTTGTTATAGGACAGATCAACTTTTTCATTCAAAATCATTGCATTGTAAAACCTTTGAACCAGTGAAACCTTTTTCATATCAAATTTATGTATGAATATAGTTCGTATCAAACACATTCTTCCAGGAACCATTAGTTGAAGGATTTTCTTGATATGTTCTCTACTGTTGTATGGCAGATAAATAAAATGTGTGTAGTCTATCTACCATAGAAATTGTACCAGAAACTAAGTGGAGCAGGTCAGTATAAACCACTATAAGGTTTTGTTTAGCACATGAAATGTGTTGAGATGAGCGGAGATGAGATGATGAAGCACTGAGGTAAGTTTAATAGTTCATTTTCAATTGTAGCTACCATGCTAACTGTTATATGGCCATAGCTTCCTTATTTTAGTCTGGACCTAATGCTGACACTTAGACACAAGCGCTTTAAAATACTTAGGGTTTAGTCTGCTACTTTTATTCCAGTCACAGGCAATGGAAGTTATGTTTTCACCTAGCACAGTCACTGCAACGTAACTTTCCTGAAGAGCTTCCCAGTGACACAAGACTCGCAGTGTTTCGGACCCATCCAGCCCATCCTGCTGAGGGACAAGTTGGAGCAGTCAGGGGTGGACCACCATCTCTCCACCTGGGTTCTGGACTACCTCACCGACCGTCCACAGTACGTGAGGGCCCGGAAGTCGGACACTATTATCTGCAGCACGGGGGCTCCCCAGGGAACGGTTCTGGCTCCGTTCCTGTTCACCCTCGACACTGCAGACTTCAACTACAACACGGCGAGCTGCCACCTGCAGAAGTTCTCTGACGACTCTGCCATCGTCGGCCTCATCACAGACGGGGATGACAGGGAGTACAGAGAACTGATACAGGACTTCACTGTCTGGTACCAGAGGAACCACCTCCAGCTCAACACTAACAGGACCAAGGAGCTGGTACCAGAGGAACCACCTCCAGCTCAACACTAACAGGACCAAGGAGCTGGTACCAGAGGAACCACCTCCAGCTCAACACTAACAGGACCAAGGAGCTGGTACCAGAGGAACCACCTCCAGCTCAACACTAACAGGACCAAGGAGCTGGTACCAGAGGAACCACCTCCAGCTCAACACTAACAGGACCAAGGAGCTGGTACCAGAGGAACCACCTCCAGCTCAACACTAACAGGACCAAGGAGCTGGTGGTGGACAAATGATCGTCGAATAATGCTTATTTCCTGTTGCTTGTGGGAGAAGCTGTGAGTGTAATTCAATAGTCTTATGCGGATGATTTCTGGCCTGAATTTGTGTCCAAACGTATACAAAATTGGAATACACTTTAGTTACAACAACTTTCTGTTTCGTGTTGAAACATGGGAATTCGACACATAGCCAGGACCTAACCGTTCAAGTTATGCAAAAACCTTCAGTAACACTTCATCGTGAAAGTCAATAATATGTGCTGTCCAAGTTTGAGGTAAATTGGATGAACCCCTGGAAGAAGTTTGTTGAAGTACAACCCCTGCGATTGACCAAAAATATCAAAGAAATAGTGATTTTGGTAAAATGGCTGACTTCCTGTTGAATTTAGGTCATGGTACCAAATTACTTTTTGGCCTCAGGGTCTTACATGTACCTTTTTAAAGAGTTATATATAGTATAGTAATATTTCTGTAGACAAGGCTGAAAATGAGATACCCAGAATAAAATGTTTACTGCTCATGAACTGCTAGAGCCCCCCCACTCTGATAACACATTGCTTTTAACCAACCACCTGAATACATTTTACTGTCACTTTGAAAGGCATTGGACAGTCATCACACCATTCCCAGTTTCACATATCACATACTGCAACCCACCAGCTCTCCCACCTCCACCAACAATGGATTGGACATCTCGACAGTCGGCCCCCTTATCCCCTAGGACAGGGACAACCTTCTCCCTGTATCAGGTAGTTAGTGTCCCAGATACAAACAGTTTGAAACACCCCTCTCCGGCAGCAGGCTGTGGACCATCAGGGCCAAAACCAACATATCTGCTGCCGGTCTCATCAACAAGACCAAGGACCCCCACTAACCCCGACCTCCTCCTCCGATATATAAACACACACACTCTGGCTTCAATGCATTACATTAACATACATGTTTTTGCCATCCCTTAAACCCCTGAGAAGACTTTTACACCAGGGAGCATTTACATTGCACATATTATTCATTGCACATCCTACATATACTCACATTGTAAAATCTACATATATATTCTATTTTAAAGAGATTGTGATGTTTTTATTTTTTCTGTATACCTGACTACCGTACTTGTACTTGTATTAGTACTTGTATATTAATTACCTCATGCCTGCTTTATTATTTACGATCTTCCTATCAATGTTGCACCAATATATCAGGACAAATTCTTTGTATTGCGAAAAACTTGGCAATTAACTCGAATCTGATTCGGATTCCTGAAATCGAATGTTTTGAATTTTCTTCAAGTGTCAGAATTACTCAGATTCTTACTGACATTAAGTGAGCAGCTCTAATTAGGTGGAAATTACAATCTAATTCTGGCCTAAAATAAACATGCCGAACAATCCATGTTCAGAGTGGATGTAATAACAATAAACTGTATATTATTAGTATTTTGCAATGTTTTTTGTAGGGGAATATCCAGGTAGATTTTCATCGTGGTATGAATCATTCTAACGATGGATTCAAATATAATCTATAATCCATGTAACAAAATTGTGTCACTGTGTATATCCTGTGTTTATTTTGGTCTGTAAATATGACATATATAGCTTGTCTGTTCCACCCTGGGAGGATATCTGTTGCCCTTCCTGAAGTTTCTTCCTACTTTTATCTCTGTTAACAGATTTTTCTGGGGGTTTTTCTTCCCTGGAATCGAAGGTCAAAGGACTTTACAGGTTGTAAAGCACCTCGAGGCATTCTGTTGGTGATTTTGGGCTCTACAAATAAAATTCAGTTGAAATGAGTTGGATAGATTTGGAATCTCAATGTCTGTAAGAACGGTCAGTCAGAAATTGGATTGTTTATTATTAACTCAATGCAAATGAGGAAAACGCATTGTCAACCAGCCAATGAAGGAGTCAGAGTCACTTTTCAACTACAGATTTACGTTTTCTACAGTACATTTTTGGACTTTGTTGGGCTTCTGGTTTTTCCCTAGTGTAAATTCCTATGTTTTGGTGTGTTGGTTTCAAGTATTATTTTGAAGGTTGTTCCTTGTTTCCTATCTGTTGTGCTGCCCAACCCTTCATGTGATCACCTGTGTGTGTCTCCACCACCTCACTTGCTTTACCAATCGGCTCCCTTTCAGCCATTGCTTTCTTCTGAGTTTTTAGTTTGAATCCTGGCTTATCATACTGCACCTTTTGGTTATGATAAAATATATTCTGTATATTCATTTCCTGCGATCGGGTCTACATGCCTCAGTAAGTGTGACAGAATCACAGGCACACTGCAGAATCATGTGGGAGGGATTCTTTTGTAAAAAGATTCTACCAATTACAGAACGAGTTTTCAAGCGTCGACCTGCGTCGTCAAGTGTTCCAAATGACTTTTTCAAGTGTACTGAGGGTGTTTGAAAGGTGAAAATGTGATAAGATGGTGCTATAGAGCCAATGTGCAACACCCAGGCCCAATTGCAATATTAAATTGAGGAGGCCTCAAGCACTACAACTACTGGCCAAAATGGCGTCGTAACAGCTCGGAAGGACGTCGGATTTCAGTGACGGACATCATCTGATTTTTTTTAATAACCGTGCGTTTCCTTTACTTGATATAAAACAACATGATGTATAGTTATTGCGGGATTTCTTGTGCCAGACAATATAGTTTTTTGTAGAATTATGGTGAATCTATTTAGTTCCTATAGCCACCATTATTTGCTATTGCTGTATCGTATTTAGATCTTCGAAATAGCATTGGGTGTCATAATCTAAACCCAAAAGGAAGTCAAATATTTGGGGATTTGGAATTATTAATGGCATTTATATGTGTGAAATTTTAACAAATTCATATTTATTCAGAAATTGTTTAATACCCTGATAATGCAATGTTTGTGAAACAAGTTGGTTCTCTGAAAACTGTGTCACAAGGACAGGACAGTATATTTCATGGTTCTGCCATCATGACCAACACTTTTATAACAAAATGTATATGTTTAATATGAAACCTGACCTGAAGACATCTACTCACAAACATTGACTCTCAGTCATAGCCCCACCAACTGAAAACAGGAAATGTTGTTGTTCTCTCTTAACCATATCCACTCTTAAATTGGGTCATAAAAGCCCTAAAGGGCACCGTTTATATTCATCAACAGGTTTTTGAAAGTTTATAAAAAAACAAAAACAAATTCAAACAACTTGAATCTACATTGCAAGATGCCTCTGCATCTGATTTCTTTTCCTGAGTTGCAGTCAATGCCAGCTGGTGGCGACTGAGTTGCATAGCTGTGTTTAATCTTGGTTCTAAGAGAGGAACCAATACATGGTAGCTGAGTGACAAACTTTCTCATTAACAAACGGGATTTACAAAATGTTTCTCATTTAACATCATTGAGTGTGTTGATTATAGCAACACACAACAGCTGCCGCAGCACTGGCTTACATGCTGCACTGTCTGTCCGTGGATCGAGGAGAAACTAGCAAACATATTCTGTTTGGCACTAGAATACCAGCAATTACTATACATCATATAGTTTTAAATCAAATGAAGGAAACGCAAAGTCAATCTAATCAAATCAAATAATTATTGCCACTTAAGGCTTCATTTTAACAGTGTGGAGCTGTTAAAATGACACAATTTTGACCTTAATAATTCCTTCAGTTTCAATAGGGCACTCAAATTGTCCTTTGAGTGCCTTTGACTAACTTTCTGGGACTGGGGTTGAAGAAGAAATTTCTCTGTTTGAGTGTTTGCATGCTTTGATGAGGTTAAAAAAGGCAAACTTTATTTGTCTAGTTTAGGATTCAGATTGTCTCAGATTCAGCCTTTCTAAAAAATCTCATTTTTGGCATCACTTACCTTTAGTTTGCAGTATTACCTTGAAAGTTAGGCCTTATTCTTGGGTCATAACTGACCATCAGACGGTTCAAGATGTTAGAAGTGGAGTTAGCAGGAACCTGGGCCAAATCTTCTGGGGATAATTGTCTGTCAATTAGGACATTTACGGAGAAAAATTAAAATAATCAACATCCAAATCTAAAACACTTTAGTTTCTCTCAAAAAATGTTGGATACTACAAATTGCAAATAAGGAAAGGTAATAAGTACAACAATAGTGGGTCAAATGCATTTAACTGTGCATAACATGTGACCTAATGGCAAAAGAATCCAACGATTGCAATCACACGCACACACGCACGCACGCACGCACGTATACTTATAATCCGCACTTAAAAGCCTAAC
>CAAKHC010019403.1:39725-62885 GCA_901007825.1 Macroramphosus scolopax | reverse complement strand
CACCCCCACACACACACACACACACACACACACACAGAGACACACACACACACACACACACAGGGTTCAGTCTGTCCTCGTGAGGCCGTTACATCGGCCCACCAACAGAACCAGAGCTCTCCCCTTGCTCACAGACATCTGACATAGATTATAATTCCTGGATCGTATCTCTTCCCTTGTTGCTGTTTCCTTTCAGGTGTAAAGGAAACCGGATGAAGGGGAAGTGAGGACGTTTTTGTAACACCAGTGTTGTTGGTATAAAGGATGAGGGGGTGTCTGATCCAGGACCTTATTTAGTTTGTAGTTTTGATGTGTTGGGTGTGTTATGATGTCAGTTTCTAGTTTTGTGCCTGTAGTTGTCTCTTTGGTGTTCATGTGTCCTGTTTTAGTTTGACTTCACCTCGTGTTTTACTTCCTGTCTGTTGTCCCGCCCCTTGCCACTGTTGTCACCTGTGTCTCGTCTGTCAATCAGCTCCCTGCCTGCCCTCGTCTTCTCACCTGTGTCTTGTCACCGTGTCTGTATTTAAGGTTCGTCAGAACCTTCTGTGTTTCAGTGTATTGCCTTGTGTTCCGTGTTGCTCCAGGTATTCCATGCGTTTGATTTCTGTGTCCGCCTTAGCATCCGCCTTGTTTTGTCTGATTCCTTTTTGTTTTGGTGCAATTTAAAATAAATTATTATTTAATCAAGACCGTCCTTTTTTGTCTGGATCCCTCTGCGCTTGGGTCCACCTGCCTTTACACTCCTCTGCATCCCAACCCGTGACAGGGAGATACAAATGATGCTTTACCTCAGTCAGGGCATGGAGTTGACCTTCGTGAACACAAACCCCAAGGAACCTGGAAAAAGAAGAGTATGTTTCATCATTTATTATTCTTACACGTCACATTCACACCACACTAATACTTTTCCATAATAGAGCTGTTTCCTTGTTGCCTAAGCGAGTCTGTCCACTTTCTTCAAAACATCCTGGTTCTGGTTACATTTGTTATTTTACAATGATCCTATTTACTCTGTTTTGATGCTTTGTTGGATTTCTGTCCAACAAAGCTCAGCTCATCTTCCATTCAGCCTCCTTTGTGATGAAAAATAAGACGTTTTTCCTTTAACCTGAATGCTGGAACTGGACTATGAACCCTAAAGAGGAGCAACTATTTCCAACAACTAACAGATTTGATTTTAGAGTTGACAGTTAGAAACAAGCACATAATGACAGTATACTGATATAAAATGCATTGTTATAATAACATAAGTAGCAATGGACAGGAGCAAACCTGTGATGTTGCAGGAGCACTGCACCACCAAACCATTAATGTATTATATTAAACACAATACATCCCTTTCTTTGACCAAACCCTCCTTGGTAGTATGAAAAGCTGAAGGTACTCTTTTATAATTGGAGTAAGCTTTTAGATACTTTATACACATTACATACCGGAGTATGTTTGGATGGCAAAGCCTGTTCATGAGCTGAACTTCTCGTAGCATATTAGCTTTGTTGCTCGCCAGTGTGTTCATTTTCAGGGCCATCACCTGCCCCGTGATCCGATGCTGCACCTGAAAAACGAGCAGAAAGCAAGTCACACCTAGAAAACATGTTAGCTAGATTTAGCATCTAGTGCTAACTATCAACAACATCAAGATTAAACGGATTAAGGTGAACACCAAAGATGTGCTGATCAAAGCTAAACTAGCTTTTCACAAACTATGTGAATTCATGCAAAAATTCAAGCAGCTGCTGAACCAGAAATGGTTTAGGAGGTACAGTGGCCATCCATCAGAAGGTCATTGGTTCGATTCCCCCAACCGCTCCTGACTTGTCATCAGGATGAGAATGTGTGTGAATGTGTTAGCAGCTTGGCACCTCCAATAGAAGCCACGTGGTTCGTGTCAACAGTTAGTGAGTGTGAATGAGGCGACGGTGTAAAGCTCCCAGATAGAACGATCATCTTTCAGTACTGCTCAGTGTGAAGCTGAGAGCACTTCGGTACCTGATTACTACCTACGTACTATCTGCCTTAGACTTTATAGCTTTGGTATTATCAAAATGTGTAGAACTCTATATTGTATTTTATTGAAGAACTGTGATTCATCAACGTTATAATAGAAGACTACAGGGCAGCCATACACAGGATTATCCTCTGACCTGTTAGTAGTGATGATCAGTAGAATAAAACCAGGTCCACTTTTATGATTTACAGCAGACAAACTCTTCACATGCATAAATAAATTCAAACAATAACTAGAGTAAATTCAGATTAAGAATAATATTTGCTTAGATGTTTTAAATTAGAAAGAAATTAAATTAAATATGATCTAAAAATGACATTAAAATCATTCCATCACCAAAGTCATCAAATAATGCTGAATTTATTTTCATGCTCAATATCGTAATATTTCTTTCAGCACTGGATCACATATGATTTTCATATAGTTTTTTGTTGAAGGTTTTTTAAGTTTTGGAACACGTTAGTTTTCAGAACGGTAGGACTAAGCTCGTTGTATGTGTTAACATGGATTTGGTACTGCAGCCCACAGTGCAGTATCAGTGTTGCTGCAGTATAGCTGGCCTGTGGTCATGTGTGTGGCTGAAAGGGTCATCGACTGGTAATATGTGCCTGCAAAGTTCAGCAGGTGTCTGGACCTGCAAGTGCATGCATCTGTGTTTGTGTGGGTAGTTGCATGTGTGCTTGTATTAATAGCGTGGTACTAATAGGCTTTCTGGATTTCCAATCACCCATCCTGATCTGCACAAATCCACCAGGCCATTACTGAGGCCTTCGCCCAGCCCAGACAGGAGGCACGCGCACACATGAAAACAGGACAATAAACACTATTTTTCTAGCATACAGCTCGTCTTGAAAGAGGTATACTGTATACACATTGACAAAAAAAAATTGAATTAATCCTGACTATTACCAATTACCAAACTGTGCCACTAAAATTATCAAAAATTGAGTGGAAATGCAAAAACGAATATTTGCAGGATTTATAATGGAAATATTATATCTGCACAGACGTCCATGGACTGCTCCAGGGAATGATGACTTCATTATTCCAAAGAAGTCCTTTACAGGTGTGGACCACTGATGAAACACTTCATTTGCTCTGGGGCAGGTTGCGTCTACAGCACGAGTTCCTGTATTATGTGGACTATGTGCTATTGATGATGCTGCTGTCTACCTGTCTTCGATTGGTCCTGCAAACTCAGATGGTGTTTACCGTGGGGCAGAGGAACTCCCTACAGGTTGAAATGAAAACCTTTTCTGAAAAACTGAAACCCTTTTCATGTCAATAAATAAACACTGTTTAGAATTCTACTGCCTGAAGTGGGCACAGAAAATATGATACAGGTTGATACATACAAACTGTTTGTCAAAATGATCACCTCAAATTTGAGCTGTAAATACTACATATATTAAATGTATGTAATACATAATAAAGAGAACAGTTGGAAATATTACATTTACACGAGTGTCAATGCCAGTCAGGTAGGTTCATATAGTGTAATGAGAGAGAAATATCGATATTCTTCACCACTTTAGATCCCACGGAGAGAACTGACAACACTGAGGACTTAACGTTCCTCACAAGGTGGTTTATCAGGCAAATAAAAAAGTGATGTCTATCTTCACTCATGGAATCAGTGTTGTTGACGGATGCTATCAGGACATCAGTGTGAGTGAATTTGCTGTCAATAGATAGACAGGAAATATTCAGAAATGTGTCTAAATCTGTGTTAGTGAGCACGTGTCCTTTGCCAAGATGATCCGTCCACCTCACAGGTGGCAGATCAAGATGCTGATCAGACAGCAGGATTATTGACAGGTGTGTCTCAGGCTGGTCACAATAGAAGGACACTAACATGGGCAGTTTTTTCACACAGCACGATGCCACAGATGTTGCAGGTTTTGAGGGAGCGTGCAACTGGCATGCTGACTGCACGAATGTCCACCAGAGCTGTTTGCCTCCAATTGGATGTTCATTTCTCTGCCATAGGCCGTCTCCAAAGGCATTTCCGAGAATTTGGCAGCACATCCAACAGCACAGTACAGCACAACCACAGACCACGTGTAACCACACCAGCCCAGGATCTCCACATCTGGCATCTTCACTGACTCTCTCCCTCTGTCTTCTTTATTTGGTTTGAACCAGAAGTTCATGTTTAGAAATATCCAGGGTTGCATTTATATTAGATTTCCGTGTATATATTTCATAGATGTGTAAAATATCTCAGAGCTTGAACTAATCACTCCAAGTTGACGAGGAGAATGTTTGGTGGGGGGCAGCCCTACATACAGCAGCTTTACATAATGGGATTGGACTGCTCCACTACAGAGGAGGAGATGGAGGTGGACCAGTCAAGATTACCACCTTCCTGCTTAGTGGGCGTTCAGATTGTAAAAGGAGCTACGGCTTCATGATGTAATGTGAGGATGGCATGTCCACTAGTCCAGACGCCAAACATGCCAAAACCCTGTACAGTCATTTATAATACTATGAGGGAGGAGTCAGTTATCACAACAGCGATGGCCGGATGTAGAGAGGCTTTGTAAAAGCTGTGAAATGAGTGAAATTGCATTTTAGCTCTCCTTTTATGATCATGAGTTTGTGTTCCTGTTTTAGTTTTATTTACAACTGAGGATGGAGTTGTGATTAAGTACCTTTTTGTGTATCCAAAGAATTCTCAAGACAATGGAAATACCGTAGACACTATAAGACTCCTTTTTCCTGAGGTGATCTCAGACATTAAAAGGTCAGAGGTCAAGCAGGAGAGAAGACAGTGCAGAACTAAATCCTGCTAGTTGCAGTCCTGAAATGGAGGAGGAGGAGGATTGAAATCACTACCCCCAAAGTGATACAGCTAGTGCTAGGCTAACTCATTTAGGTACAGTATTAATGGAGCTAGCCAGTTAGCGGCAGCACTGCCACTACAGGACTCGTCCTCCCCTGGTGAGTGAGAAACCAATACTGCGGATGATTTCACATAAAGTAATGTTGAGGAAATAATGTACTAATCATATCAGAAGTAGTATTTGTATAGCTAATAAACTGCCAGGTTATACTTTATGGCATTATGGAGACAGTTATTGAACTCAGTGGTAACAGTCATGGCTTGATAGCAGTGGCATTAAAATTGCAGATTTGTGCTTGAATGATTGTCATTGATTGTTAAAACAGGGAAATTCTACAGACAGTGGGTTTGTCTAAAATAACAGAAATTGATTTCAACCAATCAGAAGTAACAACTGTGGTTTAGCCGCCTAACTGACTGTTAATCAATTGAAGAGGTCACGTACCTTGAAGACCTCGGAGAAAAATCCTGAACCAATTTTCTCACAGAAGAAGTCATCGATCCGGGCCAGGCTGGACACGGCGCACCTCAGGGCTCGGTACGAGGACGGTCGGATCCGGTTGGGCGCATGGATGCTGTGGAGGGGTGGCTCGTCCAGGCCACCTGGCCCCTCCTCAGGATCGCAGAGGCAGCACTCAGCGTGGTAGTCCATGATGCTGGCTGACCACCACGCTCAAGCTGCTTTCTTTCCCACAGCGGAACCAACGTGTTAAATTGCAGTAGTCCTGAGGCCCAAGGTTAGATTGGCTCCCGGCATCATGTTGTCCGAATGATCCCAGCTACATGGATTAGTTTTACAAAATATTGCAACTGCATTTGGACTTCGGGTTCCACACCAATGGAGGCTGCAGTAGACCTCAGGTTTTACACAATTTATAATATTACATATATTTGAATCCCAGATTCATTCCTCCAAGCTCACAAACTATCCTTGAGCAAGACTCCAATCCCCATCATCTCCAGCTTTAGCGGCTCGCCATGGCGACTGGCAGAAAAAGTCATTTCTCCGTGTTGAGAAGAATAAAGGCTTTCTGATTTCAAGTTAAGTCACTTCAAATCTCCAATTCACAACCACAGCAAGTATAAGAGTTACTGCAGCGGGTGGACGTCACTTCACTCTGTCGGTAGATGAGGGGGCTCGGTTCAATCCGCCATCCCGTCAGTCCGGAGGCTGTGGTGGTGCTGATGGAGGCTGTGGTGGTGGTGATGGAGGCTGTGGTGGTGGTGATGGAGCCGCGGTGTAACGGAGGAGGAGGCTGGGAGGGCCGAGCTGACAGCTGCTGGGTTCAGGTCTATGTGGAGGTACAACAGAAACATGGTGGATATATTGAATGAAACACTATCCTACAGCAGCACACACACATGTAAAACATCAGACAGATTCGTCGGTGTTAACAGAATATCAGACAATGTGTGAGATTCATGTTAATGATGAAGCTAACAGCCGCTGAGCGATGAACCACAACCAGCGAATAACGCCGATCAGCAAAGCTCAACACAAATAATCACAGGCCCAATTCAGCATTGTATTATTAATCTGACCTCGTATAATGTGAAATAATGTGAAAAATGCACCTTGTCGAAAACCCTATATAAGAAAACCGTAGTTGACTTAGTAACTTACCCGGGAGCTGTCAATGACTGTCAATGAATTACAGAGGCAAAGTCGACGGCTTACCGGTCTTCTCAAGCTCGTCTGGAGGGAAATGTTAATGTGTCGGAGCTGAACTTCAGACACAAATATCGGTGGTTCAGCTCGGCGCTGTCTGCTCGTGATAATCCTGTCTGGATTGCTGCTTGTTGGGGCTTCTACCAACAGCCTAAAGGCAAGCTAGCGACAGCGACACAGCACGATACTCAGTTTCCTGTTGATGATTTCACAATTAAAGCAGCTCTTCTATTAGTTCTATGTAACACGAACATAAAGTTTACAGGACGACATAGCTGTATTTTAATTAAAACTGTCTTAGAATGCCACAATCGTGTTTTAAGGTAAATACTTAAACTTGTTCTAGTGCTTTTGAAGGGTTGATGACAGTCCTGTATTTGCTCTTCAATGTGTGCACTGTCTCTTTGCTGCTGTAATAATGTAAATTTCCCCGTCCTGGGACGAATAAAGGTTTTCTAATCTAATCTAATAAGAATCTCCACAAAGAGGATAATTCATCACACACATCTCCATTGTGTGTGTGTGTAATAACAAATTAGTGATGATAAGGTACCATGAGCTCTTTGAGATATGATGGTGTGAGACCATTCAGGGCTTTTTCGGTGAGGAAGGATTTTTAAATTCTATTCTGGATTTTACAGGAAACCAGAGCAGAGAAGCTAATGTAGGAGATGATCTCTTCTTCTCGTGCTTGTCAGTACGCAGCAGCATTCTGAAACAACTGAAGCATCTTCAGAGTCCTATTAGATTAGATTCAACTTTATTGTCATTACACATGTATAAATACAGGGCAACGAAATGCAGTTAAGTGTCTAATCAGAAGTGCAAAGAGCAGCAAGTGCAATAAATATGTATATACAGTATGTGCAAAAATACGTATGTACAGTATGTGCAGTATCAGTATAAAGAAGAGAGTATAAAAAGTGTGAACAGTAGCGCAGTACACAGGCGAGCAGTATAAGCAATATAAACAGCATGAACCGTATAGAGCGGTAAAAACAATATAGTGCAATGTAAAGTGAATAGAGCAGCAATATGGTAGAAATAATATAGTGCAATATAAAGTGTATAGAGCAGTATAAATAATATGCATAATGGCAATAACAGATGTGTGGCAATAAACAGATGAAGTATGAACAGATATACAGATGTATCCTATTACTGGTGAACAAGATATACAGATAAATCTACAGATGCGTTATGGAGTGTTCTTTTAAGTACATAGTGTACTTTTCAGCGGGGGACAGAGACTATAATACTATAGTGAGGTAGGATATGAAGAGGTCAGGGTGGTTAGAAATGTACAATGGACAGAAATATAAATAGTTATAAATAGGGGGGGCTATGGTGGAGTGGGTGCAGAGTTCAGTAGTACAACAGCAGCAGGGAAAAAGCTGTTCCTGAACCTGCTGATCCGGGAATGCAGAGACCTGAAGCGCCTACCGGAGGGGAGGAGGGTAAAGAGTCTGTGGTTGGGATGGGAAGTGTCCTTGGTGATGCAGCGAGCCTTCCGCAGGCGCCGCTTGCACTGGAGAGAGTCAATGTCTATGAGAGTCTATTGGGAATCCCTGTAGAATTTCAATAATCCAGGCTGGAAATCACAAATACATGGACTATTTTTTGTAACATCTTTCAGAGACAAGAAGTAAATGATTTTTGCGATGTTACACAGGTGAAAAAAAAATCTTCCTAGGAATTTGTATTATGTGGGAGTTAAAGAACATGTCCTATCAAAGACTATTTGATCATCTATTTTGTGACAAAGAAGTCTGTGCTCCAATCACTCTATCAGAGCAAAATAAGAGTTGTAGAAATTATTTGAAACACAAGACTGCCATGACAACATGTTTTTTACAAGTGTATGGAAACTTTTGACGACAAATTTATGTATCCATGCTTTTGGGTCATTTCACTCAAGAACCTTCCAAAGCTGCACTGTAACACCGAAAACTCCGCAAAGATCCACAGAGACCCTGCATCGATCTTAGACCAGCACAGTGGTAGAAAAATAAATCAAATACGGACAAAACCAACCTAAAAAAACTTTAATGGTACTGCATCATATCATACTGAACCAATCAATAGTGAGCTATTCCCCGATCTGAACAATGCAGACAGCAGAGTTGAACGAAGCTCAAAAGAGTTAACCATAGTTTTACAGAAAATACCACTCTGGCATCAAAATCGATTTTTCTTCAATCTGGGCAAAAATGGCAACAGTGAACGCACATATTCACTTAATTTTATATTTATTTGAAATAAAGTTATTTAAAAGTAGGATATATTTTAAAGTACAATGCAAATCAATCTAAGGGTAGTTTTGTAATACATGGAATCAAAAATTGTTTTATTTCTAACATCAAAACCGGAAGTTGTGTTTCAGTGTACCCTTGTTTTGATAACGTCACGCAAGCTAGAATTGAGCCATTCACAAGCTAACGACGGCAGCGCTCGCTGGTTAGCTAGGGCTTTTCTGACGTTTGAGTTGCGCTGCGATAGTTAGGTAGAAAATGGCTCTGCTAACGCCATTGTTCGCTTTCCTGTATCACCTGCCGCAGGTGTACAAGTGGCTTCTGAGGCCCTATTATATAGCTTCTCTCTTCATGTCCATAGCATTTCTTGCTGTCCGCAAGACGCCCGGCATCTGCGACCATCTGGCCACACAGCGAGAGGATGGGAACTCCTGCGATTTTGACTGGGTGTGTAGAAAAAATCTTATCATTTTCATCGATTATCATTAGCATCATAAGCTAGCTACCAGGCTAGGGAATGAGCACAATGCATTCATCTTGGGAAGAGGCTGGTAGCAATCGCCAAGGGACAGTCATGTTAACGTTAGCCCCTCTATGCTGTAAGGGGAACGGCAGGCCAAACTATCGTTACAACCATAAACACTTGAAATTCACACTCTTAACGATAACGGCAAATAAGGCTCAAATCCAACCGTATAACCCACTGCAGTTAGTTCACTTAACTTAAATAATATGGTATGTAAAGAAACCTTAACTACGCCAAATGGTTTGTTTTAATTCAGAAAACGTAACGGTGTGCTAATGAGTAACGCTTTTGGTTTAGCTAACCGTTAGCTAACACTGCAGTACGAGGAAATGGTTTTTTTATGTCGTAACCCTGATACAACTTAGTTAAGCCCAACCAATTCCATCAGCTGAACCTAAAAATAATTGAACACACATTGTAACTCTAGCTTCGGAGTTCAGATAGGAAGGGGAACACAATTAGATCAGGGAATGGATTTTGACATAACAAACAGGGCAGGAACAATCAAGGTTATTCATTATTTATTTGGCCGAAATGTAACCGTGAATCCCAAATACATTGATTAAAGTCGTAGATCTCAGACTATGTGGTCACACAAAATGTCTTCAAATTCTGTCGCATCTATATCACCTGTATCCTTATCTACCGATGGAATACAGCACAAGGTCACGGAGATGTGTGAAAGAGAATTTATTAGGATTTGTTAGACTACTACTCTGCCGGGAGATTCCGACTGCACTTGCTCTGATTAGGCGACGACGCATGTTATTGACGTGAGTCGGTCCTGGTGAAACTACAATGTTCAGTAGATGAACTACAAAAAGTGCATCTTCGACGCTTCGCCACGTTATACCGTGTTGTTTCATACTGGCTTTATAAACGTTGTAACTTGTTAAAAATGGAGAAAATGCTACCAGTCACAAAAAAGAAACGAAATGGTTGTCACAATGAGATTGTTGCTCAAGCTCAGCCTCCTGTCGGCCTATTTAACCGCACGAGTCCCAGTTATGATTGTATGAATATAATTGTTAATACTATACAAGATGGCCCAGGTCCACAGTTCTACTGCTGTGATATAACGGTAACAGCACTTTGATCATTAACCTCAGTGTTGCGTTCAGAGGTTGCTGATGGGTTTTTTGTCGAAGATCTGCACATATACACATATTAGTAAGTTGAGGCATAAAACGGAAAATATATAACATGTAACTCCCACACTGATAAACTCGTTTGATAACATGATGAACAAATGTACTATGCTTAAATCTTCACAGCATTAATGATACGTGCATCTCCCCAGAGACGATGCACATTTACACTTGAGGCCCAGCAGTGTAACTTCTGTTATTATTTAAATTCCCAGATGTTCTGTGTTCTGAATTTTTCTTACACATCCAAAATGACACACCCAGTCCAGGTTCATACGACATTTCCTTGAGTAATCTACACACCTCTTTATTGTGTGTTGTGTTGATGTCTTAGTTCATTAATGATTTACTTTACAGTTTAGAGTTTTCAGTCATTGTAAATGTTTCGATGTGCAATAACGTCCCAAACACATTTAAGCAACTGAATACTGTAGTTACAGACTTGACAGGACAGAGGAAACACTTGAGGAAGAACACAATTTAGCTTTTAGAATATGAAAATACATTTTCTTACTCGGACAAGAAAAAAGAAGTTTTCTTGTTTTGGTTTCACTTTTCTATTTGAATTGTTCATGTGAAAAGAAAAACATTCGTATTCTAATTTTTTTTCACACACAAAGGAGGAAAACAAAATGATGCATATTTGTTAATCCTGTTATCATACTAGTTAAACGCAGCTTTAGAAGGAGTGTAATTCATGATCTGCGCCTTGTCGGTCATGTTCATTGTTTGATTTCGTGAAAAATCTTATCGCTACCGCCAAAAGGAATTGTGGGATTATCTCCTTTCCTTTTGTTAAGGATGATTCTGTGTATCCTGTGTTAAAGGAGATGGTGAAGGTAGCATTGAATCTCCTGTCTTTAGCGTTCAGAGAATTTGAACAGCACTTATCATGGCTGATACTTTCCCGGGCCAAAAGGATTATTGGCATGAACCCTCCGATACGGTACTATTACCACTCACTATCAGTGACTGCCCTAACCCATTGGTCATGGTTGTATCCCCAGAGAGAGGTGGAGATCCTCATGTTCCTCAGTGCCATCGTCATGATGAAGAACAGACGAGCAAGTAAGTAAACTGTCATGTTTCATTTTGTTCTGCATGTATTTCTCCTCAGCAGTCCGTCAATCGGTCCATGATGGAGCCTCTGATCGAGAATTTGTCACATAGGAAGATATTATTGAAACTGTTCCGCATTGTAGCATATTTAAGAGCGATATCTGATAGGCTTTTCAAAATAAATGCAGCTGGTTAATTCTTTCTCAAAGCAATGAAAATGTTCTATGCAATAGATGGAATTTCATGAACAAAATGAATCAAATGGATGACAGCTTGGCATGTCAGACTCGCTGTGTTCCTGCTTGCAGGACTATAATAAAAACCAACACAAATAAATAGCTGCTGCTTGCAGCATTAAAGGAACAATCTTTGTTTGATCTGTCTTATGTTTTGATTAAATGCTTTGTTATTCTATCTTCTATTTTATTCATGCTAATTGTAATACTTATTTGATGAACTAAATGGTTGTATTATTTATCCCTGCCCTAAAGTGTGTTTTCCTGCTGTGGAATAGGAAATAGTTGATAGCATTGTTTTGTCCTGGTAATTTAAATGTTTTTGAGGCATGGGTTTGTATAAAAACATAAAGTGTCTCTTTGTCTGTTAATGTCAGTAACGGTGGAGCAGCATGTTGGCAACATCATCCTGTTCAGCAAAGTGGCCAATGCAATCCTGTTCTTCAGACTGGACATTCGGATGGGATTGCTCTACCTGACACTCTGCATAGGTCAGTCCAACCTTTGAAAATACACACATCCACCCGCTGACGTTGTTTTCTAATACTCATTTTAAAACAAGGACCATTCATGGTTACACCCACATTGTTTTTGCGTTTGAAAGGGTCAGTCATTGTATTCCGACTCCGCATGTAGGTTGGACGTGGGTCCAACAAGGTTGTAAATTACACCACCTGTGTTGCTAACAACTGGGCAGGATGTTGATTGTAAATGGGAAATACAATTGTAACAGGTTGCGGTTTCCATAATAAAATACCAAGCGATGCCAGTAAGAATGTTTTAAAACCTGCTCATTCAGTATATTCAGGTAGTCAGCTGACCTCATTCTATGGAACAGAACGTCGCTGAATCTCAACCTGACCGACTGCAGCAGCCCCAGATCACAACACCGCCCCCACAGGCCTGCACGGTCGGCACTAGGCATGATGGCTGCATCACTTCATCCACCTCCGATCACGATCATTCTAGAGTTTTTACCAACCACATTTATTCTTGAAGATGATGGTTCACCACTCTCCTTCCAGGTTTTGATAATGTGCTGGACCGTTCTTCACCCCATTTGAGTAGTTTTGTTGTTTTATTGTTGATTTCATGTCCCCTAGAATTAAAATGTTATAAACTATAATACAATAACATGAATAATACAATAACACATACATTAATTACCTTTTATGCTAATCTAGACTATCATGATGCTAAATTGAGATTACGAGTGAGATGTTTGATGTAGTATTTAGTTTCACTGCAGCTTCACAGCTGACCAGAACATCATCTGCTATGAAATGAGTCCTCACCAAGATTTACATCTTTAATTTGATTCAATTTTTTTCTTTAGTATACCTTATTAATCCCTCGAGGGAAATTCTTCTCTGCATTTGACCCATCGCGCCACTTTATTAGTGCCCGGGCAGCAGTCGGGGGTTGGGTACCTTGCTCAAGGGGAGTTCAGCGTTGAATGTGTGGGAGGGAAAAGGAATGTGTAGCTTCACTAATTTCGACCACATTTTTTCCTGCCGCTCCTGGGGATCGTACCAGCGAACTTTTCGGTACCAGGCCAGCTTCTCTAACCACTGGGCAACTGCTGTACATATCTCGTCAAAGCAAACATTTCCCTGATAGTCTGTGTCCCATTGTCCTGACTACAGTGAAGAGAAGTCCTGATGTTGTACGCTGGTTGATTCTTTTGTTTCAGTGTTTTTGATGACCTGTAAGCCTCCTCTCTACATGGGACCAGAGTACATCAAATACTTCAGCGACAAAACCATTGATGTAAGTAAAAGTGAGAAATAATATAGAAGCAGTTTAGCTCTTATCCAAGAGCAAACAGTTATATTCATGATTGAAAAATGTGTGTGTTTCTGTGTGTCCAGGACGAGCTGGAGAGAGACAGCCGTGTGACGTGGATAGTTGAATTTTTTGCCAACTGGTCTCCAGAGTGCCAGTCCTTCGCTTCAGTCTATGCTGATCTGTCCCTCAAGTAAGACTGTCCATCCTCCCAATACAAATAAAAAACAATAAAAAATGTTAATTCCCTCCATGAAATGAACAATATCAGTTTGTTTTACTTGCATTTCAGATACAACTGTGCTGGACTCAAATTTGGCAAAGTGGACATCGGACGCTATGGAGAGGTGTCTAAGAAGTGAGACATTATAATTCTGTGTTCTTAAGTCTAGCAAGTGAAATGTTGCTTTTATTTTGTTCACATTTTGTTTCAGAAGTTGTACTGAAAGGAATTCTTCTGTTCTGCAGGTACAAGGTTTCTACATCTCCGCTGTCTAAACAGCTTCCCTCCTTGGTGCTCTTCAGGGGAGGGAAGGAGGTCATGCGGCGCCCTCAGGTGGATAAGAAAGGGAGAGCTGTTTCCTGGGGCTTCACTGAGGTTAGCACGGATACTACACTTTGGTCACTCTTTAAGAAAACACCATGGCTTCAGTAGTCAGTACTGTACAAATGTCTATCAGTCACCATCTGTGTGTGTTTGCTGACTGCTACAGAGGCTTGATAGTCAATGGAATCTAAACACGGAACAGAAACTTCCAGAAAAGCTCTGTAAGGCAAGTTGATCAGCCTTTATAGGTTCATCACTGTGTGACATTACAAACTGTAATGTCACACTTTTGATACATTCTCATTGTTAAATATTATTTATTACTTTAAGCGTCTTATGCACAATACGGTCAAACACGGTCAAATATTTCAACAACAATTTTCAATATTATTTGTTACATAGCTGAATGTTTCTTTTGTAATATCCTTTTATTCAAATGATGTCATCACTCAGTTTTTTAAGAATAGATCATGATTTTTTGTTTATAGTCGTAATGATTTCTGTTTATTTTTATAACAAAGTACAAGTGAACTCAGAGGTCAGACCTCCAATGGTTAATGGATAGAGTGACAAGAGAAACTGAATTGCTGAAAAGTATAATGATCAATCACTTAATCATTTAAAAAGGGAGGCATGTTGGATGACTCTGGGGAAGCCCCTTTCATATCCCTACTGGAGTCAAAAAGCTCCTTGGTGGCAAGACACTCAGTGAGGATGAGTTTCACCAAGCAGTGCTGAAGACTCTGGACGGTGTGGGTCTACTAGTCGACACGCCTGTTCAAATTGCATGAAGTTTGTTGAGGGTGTGCTTGAATTACAGGGGGATCAAACACGTTGATCGATGTAAAGGTTGACACGCACTTTATTAATGCACCGTTTACCATTTAACATATAGCGTAAAATAATACATGACTGACTGAACATTTGGTGAGTTGTATAAGGGCTCGTACATTACTCCTAAACATTGGACATTATACATAGGTAGTAGCCTTAATCGTAATGTAGAGACATACAGATAATCATGTAGACCTCTTTGATCACATGAATTCCGGGGGAGTAAGAAAGGAAACTTTAAGCTTTACAAGTCTTAGTGAACATTATGATGCAGCAGTGTGACTCAAAACATTTCCTATGGTGAACTATGTGCTCTCCCTCTGACATGTTTGATACGTCTAAACCATTCAATGTAATTGAAGTTATTATATTCACTTGAATTGTATAACTGACTCATTTGTTACTTTCTTTAGCTGAACTCTGCTTAAACTGCATCGTAAGAGTTAGGTGATATAATGAAGTCTGTTCAGTTTTGTTTGTAGTTTTTTCAGAGCGGTTTTCAGTTCCTTGAATTGTAAGTTTGTAAGTCTCTTTGTGTCTCCACCAGGAGAACATCATCCGTGAGTTCAACCTTAATGAACTCTATCAGATGTCCAAGAAGCTGAACAAGTCCAAAGGAGACAAGTTCAGCCAATCCCAGTTCCCACCTGTCCCGGAGGAGGACGAGCAGACCGGAGCAGAAGTCCAGGATTCTGAATCCAAGAAAGACAAATAAGACTGTCTACTTGGACCTCCACATGGAACGTGTTGGTCCAGGTCAGCTTCTTTTCCTCCAACTCCTCTTTGCTTTTCTTTTCAAAATGTCAGCTTTGCTCAATAAGTACGGGACTGGTGTGAGTGTGGATCATCATGTTTTGTTATAAAAATGAGCATGTAACAAAAATAATTTCCCTCAAAGCCAGTAATTGAACAGTGGTGCCGCTGCACAGTTGCCCGTTAAGTTAAGAGGTGAGAGCAGGCTGAGATGGAGGACAGCAGCTGTGAAGGGTCTGTTCTGTCAGAGTAAAGCTTCAATGTGCTGTGCAGTCATTAAAGTCTACTCAACACATTTCCGATGCTGTGAAGTCCGACTTAACTGCTAATGTCAGTTGAGTTATTACTAATTAGCAATGAGGAAGCAATGAATGTGATTCTTTGTTTGTTTAATGAAACTAATTTAATTCAGTAGATTTTTAAATATCATTTCTAGATGAATTGTATATTAACTAAGTTATAACTCAGTGATGCACACAGAGAATTCCTGTCCGGACGCTTTCATCTTTTCATAACATTATATGTTGGCATGAACATCATGACAGCTGCTCAGGCTGGCTGGTTGTGGAAGGTTCAGTATTTCGCCAGCATCTGATGTTGAAGGTCAACCTCTTGTCAGTTAAGCTTTTTCCAACAAAACATTCCAGTTGTGATTAGATTCTTTCCAGACTACCACTCCTTTTTAGTTTAGTTTCCTCCAGTGTATTTGCCTCTCAGAGAGCTGAACATGGTTCTATTCAGAGCTCAATAAATGTCATTAATTCAATTTCTGCCATTTATTTGACACTTATTTGGACTTTTTGTATTTGGGGAAATGGACTATTGTCACATATCCAACAAAGAAGCTAGCGTTCTTAAATGAATGCTGTTGGGTTCTTGAAGCCTTTCTTGCTAGCAGACTGTATCCTGGGCTATTCAATAATGGCCATGTGTCTGATTCATCACAGCCATTAACAGTCTTCTGCTACAACATATACTCTAATATACTGGTATTTGTGAAGCTAAATTAAGTGATTTTACCAAAACTTTTCCAGGCCTTCAAATCGCCATATTTGAATTCCATGGCTGTTCCAGGTTTATCATGACATATAAACACTGCTCCTGATGACATGAAGTGTCATAGATATTACAGACTAGAGATGTTGAACAGCCCGATACTGCAGTAACAAGCCAATGCCAAAGTTCTGAAAACGTGTTAAAGTACTTGTTTGTGGAAGGAAACTAAATGACAATAGATGCTCCAGGTGCTGAAGATGCACATGAACATGCAGCACGGCGGGAAAGCAACAAGTTGTGAATAAACACCTGAGTTGTATATGGAGACTTATTATTAGATGAATGAGCCTGCCACAGTTACAATTCAGCTCTTTGGGAAACATTTGAATGTTTTGGAATAAAATTTTGTATTGAGAATCTTCCTAATTTAGTAGTTTTGGTGTTGACTACCAGGTTTCTGATGCCATGACCCCCCCATTACAGACCCACACACATAAAAGCAGTTCTGATATTTTAAAGTCAAGCAGTTGGGCAACCTTTTGAAAATGTGCTGGTTTATCTAACACTCAATCTGATTTAATAACACTAGATAAAGATGAATAGACATATTGCAGATGTCCTCAGTACATCTGGGATCAGCACGAGGGTGAACAGACGGCATGTCGGCAGCTGGAAATCACACATTGACTTTTTGTTTTTCCTGTAGTGCTGAATAATTCATTAAGTTCCAAGATAACATTCTTGACCGGGATCTTGAACTTTTTCCTTATTTGCAGTAAACTGTTGAACACACACACTGTTTAGCTTTTTGAAAACATGCAGCTAATTAATTTTATTGTATTACTAAATATGTTTCTGTTATGTCTGGTACTCATTCCGAAATAGATTTGAACATTGATTCATGTCGCCGTTCATTTGAGCTGTACGTCAGGCTAATATGTACATGGATAGAAAAGTGTACAGGAAACACTCCAGGGATGTCTGGTGTGTTTTGTTGTTTGTGCAATAAACAATCTGCACAGGAACACTCCAGAGTTTGTTTCATTCTTCAGACTCGTACTACGTGGAAGTAAACACGGCCTCCATGACTCATCCTGATTCCTCTGAGACCTTTGGTGTGTGTTAATTCAATATTACACTGATTGATTTTATATCTGTTTACACATATATTCAACACTGTTGGTCCCCGAATTGGTGTGTACCTCATCTTACACAGAGGTGAGTAGGTGGACCTTCAATGACCATCTCAGTGTGGTCTGGGTGCGTTCACGCTGAGAGCTGTCCACCTGTGACTGGATCCCCAGGATGCAGGTTCTACAGGTCTAACAGGGTCACTTACACTGACTCCATGGATGGTATCAACGTGTCAACTGGGTGCACAGAAGTAAAAAGCTTTGCGGGGTACGTTAAGATCGTAATCGAAATCACTTCAATAGAACCTGCCTGACAAAGTGAAGGAGACCAAACGATCCTCAACAGCTGGACATCATGCTGCCATCCAAAGAACTTCAGGAACAAAGGACAAACAAAGTAACTGAGATCTATCAGTCTGGAGAAGGTTCCAAAGCCATTTCTAAAGCTTTGGGACTCCAGCGAACCACAGTGAGAGCCGTCATCCACAAACGGTCAGAACATGGACCAGTGGTGAACCTTCCCAGGAGGGGCCGGCCGACCAACAGGACTCATCCAAGAGGTCCCAACAGACCCAGAACAACATCCAAAGACCTGCAGGCCTCACCTGCCTCAGTTCAGGTCAGTGTTCATGACTCCACCATCAGAAGGAGACTGGGCAAACATGGCTCCAAGACCAAAACCACAGCGGAGCAGAAAGAACAGAAAGGCTTGTCTCAGGTTTACCAGAAAACATGTATATATATATATTTCATGTTAATAGTGATATTAACGTTCAAAACATTCAGAATTTCAGAATGATCAAGAAACAAGTAACTTCGGGACACTAATGAGAAGGATGATACTGAGATCTGGATCCAGTAAACAGATCTGGATCCAGTACCAGTAAACAGATCTGGATCCAGTAAACAGATCTGGATCCAGTAAACAGATCTGGATCCAGTAAACTGGCCAGCTCTGGTTGAGAGGCGTGAAATGTCAGATAAGTGGGAGTCACTAAGTCTTGACCTCAATCGGTTCTTGTTTAACTTCATGACAGAGAACGTCCGCTCACACAAATATGTGGAGCTCTCAGCTCTCTCAGCATTTTCTTTACAAATGTTCACATTTCTGGAAACTTGGCTTCATCCAGTTGCCAGTAAAAGTCAACAAGAGAAAGCAGGGGAGAACATGATGTATCAAAAGAAGTGGATAGTGTTCTGGTTGGGATCTCCTCATCCCCTATGAGAGCTTGAGGAGGCTTCACTGCAGGAGGCAGGACAGAGCCAGATAGCATTAGAGTGGTGCTGCCACCATGTGGTGAAAAGAGGAATTGTAGTTTAAAGATTGATTCTGTTTGACAGTTCTAGTGGGCCATAAATAACACATAATAAGACTGAAGCCAGTACGGGCCATGATTGGCCCCCTGGGCCGGACTTTGGACACGCCTGACTTAAAGAGTTCAATTTCTCACTATTCCTGAGTGTTTTCGGTCCGATTTGGAATTGGTGTTAAATTAACTCTTTCCTTATTGTTAAAATTTTTGATTTGAATTAACTCTGAATAACTAATCTAATCTGCTAACCACCACATGCTTTAACACACGAACAGAGTCACAACAATACTGATCAGCTGAACAGGGACAGTTATTTCACCAAAACAGCCTAAAGAAGTCTGACAATTCCTCCCGCGTTGAGTGAGACCTTTATACAACACAAACACCGATCTTGTGATACTGAAATCGGTGATACTGTATGCAACTCAGATAGTCCTACTACACAGTATGGGTCACCGAGGTAATGGAATGAGGTCAAAATTCCTCTGGCATACATTTCTTTCACCTGTTCACCACCAGATTGAAAAATAAAAGTTGAACCCCAGTTTAGGGGCACTTTACCATCGTCCCCCTATTCAGACCCCAACCCGTCAACAACGTTCACACCTTCTGTTGCAGCTAAGAAGCAAAACTTTGCAAATACTAGGAAACATGAAACAGTGTGTAAACAGAAAGGTCACTTGATATCTACAACTCACAAATTTTAACTGAATCTGGAATATTACATTTAAAAAAAGTCTCAAACACTATCAAGTGAAAAATTACTTAAAATGTATTTATAATATTAAAAGTACAGTAACTTAATTTCACTTAAGAGTGTTTGTAATTTAGCATTATGACTAAATTTAAAAGCAGTACATGCATCCTGAGAACTGAGGGCAGTATATTATATTATATTATTAAAAAAAGATATTGTATATACATTTTTCAAAAAGCTAAATCTTCTTACTATTAGCTCCTTGTGCAAACTTTGATGATACAATGTCAAATTCTTACCTGCTATCAAGAACTCTGTTTGGCTCGGTTATTCTAACAAATTTTTGGACATCACCAAGTTTTACTTTAAGCAGCATGCTCGCAGCAGATAGTTCAGCACATCATTTATCATAATTAAAAGTTCATATGCTCATTATTACAACAAAATCAAAGACATATACCGTATGTATAACAACCGTGTGCATTTCAACAGAACAGCAAGGCCAACCTCTCATCAGGTGAACAATGTTCAATGTTTCAAGCCACCAAAAAGCTGACAAATGATCAGTTATATTTCATAAATTGCCAGCAAAGTTTAATTCTAATTATGTTTAATCAAACGGGGCTGACAGCCTGTCGACGGTCCCATCATGTGGACGAACTGACGCTGAGAACATTCTGGTCGGTGGGCGTGGTCGGTGGGCGTGGCTTCCCACAGCAGGTCTTAGTTCTACCAGGTCAGGGGAGGAAAGTAATCTTTGGTTTGTGAGGACCACTGGACAGAAAGAGGTTCGGACAACTGTGGATGATTAAATCCAGAGGGCGGCGGTGTTGCAAATTACCGATCAACTCCGATGAAGAAGCAGAAGGAGAAGTAGAAGCAGCAGCAGAACTGGAAGAAGAAGAAGAAGAAGAAGAAGCGGAAGCGGAAGTAGAAGAAGAAGAAGAAGCGGAAGAAGCAGCAGCAGCAGCATCAGCATCTTTTCGACACATCTGTTCGATTTGTTGTGTTTCCATTCCATATCCAGGTAGGTTCATCTACCTTCGGACAGGTGCAGTAACTTTAGCTAAACGTCCATCTCTGTGGATTATGTTCAGTCAGGCTGGTATCGAACTGACGTCAGACTCAAACTCTGGATTTTGTCCTGCACAGTTGATCATCAACATTATGCAGTATTTCAAAGAAGGCGATCAAATCTTATGAGAAAACGAAAAAGCAATTACTCTTACTTGATTGGCCTTTCATTGTCTTTGTCAGTCCTTTAAAAGAGCACATTAACATATTTTGGATGAACTATAGATTGTGTATAGGTTGTGTGAATATGCATGTTGCAGTTTCCTAAATGGCACATTTTCACATGGTTTTAAAAGGCTACTACTTATGATGCTCTTACTGATACATATTTGCAAAGTTTACACAATAGCATTTTTGAGAAATCTTATTTCATAATCCCCTCCTATTTCAACACGTTGCACCAGCACATACATTTCTATCAAATTTGTCCTTTTACCAAACTAACTTCTCAATGTGTTAGTTCACCACTGTCCTGCCATCTGATATTGACCTGCTCTATCACTGCTACCTACTTTGTAAGTTTTTACTGTGGTCTTTTTGATAAATCATACGAATTTTGATCACCTTTAACCTTCAGCGAGTAATGTTGGGCCCACCACTGACTTGTTTCAGCTGCTTGAAGAAGATCCCCTATTAAAGTCTTTTGAGTATTTATTCGATATCCTTGATATCGGACATAAGCTGCATGCACTCATTCCGTAGTTCACGGCACTAGTTCAGCACTTTGCTGTACTAATAGAACAAAATCTCTCACTGGTCACTTTTGTACAACTAGTTCTGCAAAAATGTTTCACAACTTCAGCACAGTGCTGCATTACTAGCATCAAAATCAGAACTAACACAACTAATTGGCATCACTGCTGCCGCTGCAGTAATCCAGCTATCCAACTGAAGCTCCAGGCTATTTTTCATAATTTGGTTTGTAATATTATGCACTTGGAACGGCAACAATTTCAGACATGTTTGTTCATGCCTCATTTTTTCAATGTACATCATTGTTCATTACTATAAAGTTATCCAGATGTCAACTTTATTCTGAAATGCCAATGCTGTCCTGCTGCCGACCCCAGGGGGGGAACCTGGCTCATATAGAACATGAATGACTCGCAGTCATAATGTCCACTTGTGAACATACAGTCAAGCATTGTTATAAATCACTTATCAATAAAGTACTACTGCTGTTGCATTTGAGGATGAAAAATACAAAAATGAATTGTAAAAAGTGTCGATGTCACAAGCACCAAGTTAGTACCAAAATTCTGAAAAAGTGCCGGTACCTGTTTTCTATGGTGCCGGAAGTACTGAAGGTACCGTAGACGCTGGATACTGGACAATAGCATCATAAGGAGAGAGGGCAAACGTGCAGCAACAGGTTGATTTCTTGAAAACATTCACATTCCGAGTCCAGTAATTTCCAAAGGTGTTGGTTGAGTGTGGAAAAGTTCCGAGTATATGCGGAGGGTCAAGTTAGACCCAAAGCTGTGGCAAAGTGAGACGTTTCCATGCTTGTCAAATGTCCAGTGTCTGTGTATCTTTGAACAAACAGAGCAGGTCTGATGTTCTCTCAGACAGATACAACACATACAGGCCTCAGCAGCCACAGTTTCATAACAGAAGGGAGACACACACACATAGAAGCATGAATTGAGAATCACAATTTTTGAGAACATATTTAAAAAAAAATAACAGTGTATAAAATATTCAGTTCAATATGAAACAATGACTGGACAAAATTTATTGGAAACACCAGAGTCGAACAATGACAGACTGCATATGTGGCAAGTTTTTTTTAACAATTCAGTGACGATTACCAAATTGCAAAAAAATTACTTCTAAAATTTGAGTCCTGGTTGTTCAGATGTAATTTTCAGTTGACTGTTATTCTCTGGATGTTACTGTTTGATCAATGATTTATTACATAATTTTTGCATTTGTGTATGTTCCAGATTATCAGTCAGCATGACAACCAAGCGAGGACTGATAACCGATTCATTCAAGGTGGTGAAGAAAGCAAGAAGGGCAGGAAAACGAGAGAAGAGACCTCCTCCTCCTCCTCCTCCTCCTCCACAGAGTTTGTATAATGATCATGTGTTATCAATTACCTGTCAGGTGAAACAGATTTAAAGGTATAACTTCAATATAGTTATGACAAGCTAGCAATTCAAATCCAGAATTCCTCTCTACCAGAAGGTTTGGTTGTCCAGACCGATTATAAGAAATAAGGACATGCCTCACTGTACATGTTGACTTATGTTTCAACACTCCCCCAATGACCGCAGGCTGTG
>CAAKHC010019401.1:60283-70463 GCA_901007825.1 Macroramphosus scolopax | reverse complement strand
AGATGATGATTTAAAACTGTCTAAACATTAAATCCAACACACTGAGTACGTCAGCAGAAAGTGAATGTAAAGCCGACCTGATGCTAGTAGACTGCTTTTCAGATGTTCTCATTGGCCTGTTTGGTCATCTTTATCACTCTATAGTCAATAGTCAGGACAGGATGAAGCTGAAATGTAATTTCGTTACTCTGTAAGGAGAAATGACAATAAAAGAATCTGAATCTGAATCTGAATCTGAATAGTCAATAATACTTTACCCCACCTCATCTGTCTACTTGTTAGCCAAACTTACCCCCACATCTCCGTCTTACAGGTGCTCATGCACAGTGATTCAATATAGAGGCCTAAAATATTGCTCTTACAGGCACGTTTTTGTTTTCTCAAGATATTCCAACGAAAATGTTTCGGGTATAATTCACCTGTCAACAATTCAAATGTGGTTTTCAATGCATCCAATCATATCGTAGTGTCAATTTTCCGGACCTTTTTATTATTTAATACAAGCTGTCAGTTTTAATCTCAACTCATTTCTAGATTTCCAAAATCTGAGTACAGCAATCCATGATATGAAAAGCGTAAATAACGTTACATGCAGTGGCTACTCCACTGGCTTTACTCATTGTCTCTCATTACCCGGGCTTTAACGTTGTGAGTTTCCTCAAACATCCTGCAGTTGTTGCCTGATGCAAGATAACCTACTGCAAGCTAACTCCATTAGCATGTCCATGCTGTGAACTGTCTGGTTGCTGAACAGCCCTCTTAAGTTCTGCCTTTATCGTTCCGACAACATCGAAGAACAGATTTATTTTTACGTAGAACTTCAACCTCTATATAACGTGCAATTTTGGCTGTTTGATCAATAGATCAAGTGATTGGTACATGATACCTATATATGATCAAATATTGTGTTCGGGTAAAGTAGTTGTCCAATGCCTCAGCAAAATACACACATAGTACACATACTCCGGCACACACTTCACTGTGTGTGTTGGCCCCCTCTCACATCTCAGTGGGGCTAAAGCTCGGCAGAACGCCTGCAACTCACATGGCTGTATAAGGGCACAGGGATTCACCGCTACGGTGAAGCGAGAATGGAGGAGGAGGAGGGAGGCAGCGCGAGAGCTCCCATCTGGTAGTTTTTAAAACTCCTGGAATGCTTTTGCTTTAGTTACACAAATCAAGCAAGCTTTCTTACCAAGCCAAGACATTCCCCTCCTCTCACTCTGCTCATGCTTCCCTCAACACTCTCAGAGACCACTTTAATCACCTTTCCATCCTTTATCTTCAAAAACATTAATAGAGCGGCTCTCGATAAAAAGAGCGAAAATAATGAAATGAGGTCCTCAAATATTCGTGTGCGTCTTAATTTATATGGAATTATTGAGGAAAAAAATCCAGCTCAGGATCCAGATGTATTTCAAGACAAGCTCCATCTTTTGTAGGCCTGACACATTCAGGCCATCTCAGCCCTTACATCAGAGCTGTCCCAGGCGAACGCTCTAACGTCATTGCTGCTGCTGAGTGATGGTTCCCTGGCCTCAGAGCCCAAGGGAAGAAGAGGGGAGGGAAACTGAGTAGAGAGACTGCTCTGTTTTAGTCATTATATTCAGTGTGGTGTGTTGTCCAATTTGAATTTTGAACACGACTCTTCCACGCATGCACACAAAATGTTTAGACGTGGGTCTCACCTTCATAAAAGAAGAATTATTGATGTTTTCCAATACTGTCCCATCACTCAGCAACAGCAACTTATTACTGGTTTAGTGTGTGTGTGTGTGAGAGGAATAGTTGGCGAGAAACAGGGTAAGAGGGAGATTGAGGTTGTGTCTGGCCTGTCTCAGTTGGGGATTACAGTTAAAGCAAGATTTGTTGGGGCCCTGAAAAGAGGGATTTGCAATTTTCCACTTCTAGTGTGCACAGCTGTCCGCAATTCTTAGCCATCTTCCACCTCTCAAAAATTCTCAGTTTAAGTTGCTTTCATATCCTTCTTTTCACAAACATCACAGGTTACTATGGTTTATAAAACTTGCAGTTGAGACACTTGTAGATGAAACCGCACACATATAGTGTTTTAGCAAAATGTTATGTTAATGTGACATCTAATGAACCCTCTTGTTCGCTCGCTCTCCAGATATCCGCCACCCAGAGGAGTTATCGCTACTGCGTAAGCCGCGTGATCCCAAGAAAAAGAAGAAAAAGCTGGAGGAGGCAGAGGAGGACGATTTGGAGCTGGAGGGTCCGCTGTTAACCCCTGGATCAGGTGAGTTCATGCTACTGTATGGAGAGAAACCAGAAGTATTTATGATAGTTCTAATGGATTAATAATGTAATGGATTCATTAATTAAACTGAAGCTGTTTGCATGTTTTAGGTTCAGATTCAGAGTATTCCGTTATATTTTTTGCTTGTAGTTGTGAAGAGCAATGATCTCGCTCCACTGGCTCCCCTGGAGTGTGTTCCATTATTTTTACACACAGATTTGAAAACCTCCTGAGATAACACCCTGCTTGCAGTGACCAAATATGAATGTGTGAGTTTGAGGCTGCGTGGTCCCCACCAGCCCCGGCTCCCAGCTCCTTGGCAGGGAGGATGAAGAATGGTTGAGATTCCTCACATAGTTGGTCACGCTGCCATTTTAAAACCAAACCAGGATACACGAAGCCCTCTTTCCAACGGTGATGGAAGAGTTGCAAACCAAGTGAGCAAGGAGGAGCAGAACAAAACAGGCTGTACTGCTGTCAGAGACTTAGCATAGACCAAAAGTGCTAACGCTGTTAGACAGGGTGAATGGGACTCATTGTGTGATTTGAGTCTTTTCCGGGCCTCTGCTCAGTCTGCTGGCTGCTACATGTGAGTGGAAAGTGGGCTGAGCCATCATTGTGAACTTGGTTCACCACCTCGAGTCCAAAAAACAAACCTGCTGACATGCAGCTTTGCCTACTATCAAGCTAGCAGCAGATTATACATTTGTGCGTCCATATGTCTGCATAAAATGACAGGCAGAGAACACACACGACGGCAGCATTTAACTTCTAGTTTACGTTTCTGTGCACAGCGAAGGAACACACCCAAGGTTGCATCATCACATTTCTTCAAGGGTGTGCTCCATTGATGCCTCGGGTATAGATAGAACTTTCCTCCAGTAGAAAATTGAAGTCACACAATTAGGTGGTGCCAAGGAACCGCTTCATTCAACGAGAATGTGCACAATCTGTTTGTTGTCACGACGTCCTCCCTATCAGATCACATGCTGCAGTCAAGAGAGTGCGTTTCATGGCCAAGTTGTAATGCGTTATTCCGTCCCATGTGAGGAAGGGCTGGCCCTTTAGCTCAGGTCTCCTGATTCAAATCACAAGGCCCGGTGTAGAGGCAGCGATGCAATCAGAACCCCCGACCATCCGCTTTTCAACTGCTGCTGTGCACTCCACACCAGAGAGAGCGAGAGAGGAAGGCGAACTGTAGCTCACCATGGTCTAACTAAATCAAGGGAGCATAGTGTAACCGTATCATCTATATAATGTTCTCCAAATTAGTTCTCAATGGCATTTTGGCTCAAGGTTTGTAAATAACATCTGTAATTGACGATGCTTGTTGAATGTCAAATGAATAAGATGTATTTAGAATATAAATGTTATACAAACGCATACTATATATGTCTGTGTGTATATGGTGTGAAATTACTCCTCACCCCAAAAGCAATTGGACGTGTGTATGGTGAACACCCAAATTAATAAGTCCACGACCAGTTATCTCCACTTGGAGATTTGACATTTCCCAGAACTACAATCTCCACCTTCTGCTCCATTTAGAAAAACCCCATGACCCCTGTGTGCCTGCAAGGGCCCAACAGAAGTCGATGTTTCAGTAGAAAAGCCATGTAACTAATGTTCAGCTGTTGTGTCACATGCGGGCCGTCGTCTTGGCCACGCTGCCAGTCCATCGAGTCAGACTGGGCGCACCACATCTCAACCTCATCTTTCCTGTCAGCTCTGAGAACGACACCCCTTGGACAGCCAGTACTTTATATTTGAGATGCAGTTCCTAAATGCAGGGCTGGGTCACGTTGACCAACGCCTTGCCTGGGTTTTCAATCAGTCCCTGAAACATTGGATGGCTATGAATGGGTGGTTGGAAACAACACAACCTGCCAGGGTGATCGCTCTACAAAGAGGGTAAATTGAGTCATTCCGTCTGAGGCTGGTAGTTTGCGGTGGCCAGAGAAATGCCACAGATTTCCTCTTGTCTTTTCCTACTTTTTTTTTCCTTTTCTCTTCTGTTTCCTCCAGTCCTCGGAGAGTTCTCAGTATCTTAAATCTGCTCACTTGATGTTTGTTCCCATTCCCTGTTTTCCCCTCTTCCTTTCCTGCCTTTTTTTTCTCTTACTCGTTCTCTTTTCATCCTAGCCTCTGAGATTATATACATCGGACCTGTCAAAGGTAAGCTTTCCTCTGTCCTCTACTTTTCCGCACTGCTTCCTCACCCCTTGCTTCCACCTTCCTCCCGACCCTACCCTTCACCCCCACAGCTGAAGTTTTGAGGTCACATGACATCTGTAACCTTTGGGACTATCAGCCTAGTCACCTGACTCTTCCAGAGGAAGTTAGCTGACTGTGGGTGTGGGGGGGTCACATGATAAAGGCTTTTCCTTCCATCAGATTGTAGCTGAAAGCTCACGCTCACAGCTGTTCGAGACCTGTTGCTTGTGCCTGCTGACTGTTGTGCAGGATTTTTTTTGCAATATTGTTGAACTCTTGTACAGACTACTCTCCTCAACCAACAGCCCACACAGAAGCTATTTGTAGATCAAATCCCTAAGAGGCACGCTTTTATTTATTGATAACCTTCTCATGGTTTACATTTGGTCTGAATAGCTGATGGTGGTCCAGCTCCCCCCCATCTAAGCCCTCTGAATCCCTAGTGTGGGAGCATTAGGGAGTCAATGCATGCTAACATTCTTTGTGCCTTTCTTGTTTGTATTTGAGGGTCAGTAAACAGGATGGAAGAGGCCTACTAGTGTTTTTAATGGCTGCCAGCTTTCTCCTTGTTCAGAGTCCCTCTAGATATTTTGGATTCCTCAAGAGACCCTATGGGAGAGGGGAATACTCTCCCTGACCTGGTGAACTCGGCATTAAGAAAAAAAAAAGGGGGAAATAAATAACACCCTTCTCCGCAACGGATGCACTCTGTTCTCATGACCCCAGCTTGCAAACACAAACACACACATGCACACTCGCAAACACAAACCGAGCCAAAATCCTATTTTTTGAAGGGATTTCTTGGCTCAGCAAGTGTTGCTTCTTGACCTAGGCCCTTCAAAGGGAGAGAGGGAACGGAGGGGAGTGAAGCAAAAAATGTTCCACAAGAACAGTCAACAGGAAATTCAATTTGGTGTCTTGCTTAGTTTGGCAGGAAATATCCAGTTGTAAAAGAACAAAATCATAAATATACAGAAATATCTAAAGTCAAAGTATTCAAACAAAAATTTTTTAATTCAGAATAAATGTCGCCATTTTTTCTAAACTTCATCTTTTTTTTTGAAAATCCATTCATCTTCCTCCCATCTCATTGTGCTTCCCATTGCCTCACTGTAGCAAGTTGTGCAGTAGTTTGCTGTGTGCAGTGCATTCCTGCAGGTTTTTTGACTGTGAGTAAGTGGGTAACCCTGATCTTCTAGTGCATCTGCATGCTGATCCACATCAACCCCCGCCAGGAGGACGTTGTTGAAGGCACTCATCTGCAATGTGTGGGCTGGTAGTCACACGGTGTTGTTGACCGCTAGCTGGGCTGCAAGTGTGCCTGCTTTTTTGAAAAGTGTTTATCCCCTGATGCTTTGTTTGATGATGTTTTTGTGAGTGTGCACTTAAATGGATCTTCTGAAGCAACAAATACAAGAAAATAAAAGTGGCCTAAATAATGTGGACTTATTGAATTTGTCGTCCTTTTCCCTAAGATATGTCTTTGTGCTTTCAGGAAGCATCTACTCCAGTCCTGGATTGTACAGTAAGACTATGACGCCCACCTATGACTCAAGGGATGGTAGCCCGCTGTCTCCCACATCTGCCTGGTTTGGGGACAGCCCCCTGTCTGAGGGCAATCCCAGCATCCTCGCTGTCAGCCAGCCAATCTCCTCCCCAGACATCCTTGTGAAGCTCTACAAGCCCCAGTCCCTACTGGACAAAGCCAAAATCAACCAAGGGTGAGATGAGGTTTTCTTACTGGTTTGGTTACAAAGTCATCAATGCTGTGGTGTGTTGAAGAATATTCAGTGCCGTGGATTCCCTGACAATGATTGCCAATGATTTCATGACTTTATATTCCCTGTCTGTCCAGGTGGTTGGACTCATCTCGGTCTCTAATGGAGCAAGATGTAAAGGAAAATGAAGTGTTGCTGCTGAGGTTTAAATACCACAGTTTCTTTGACCTTAACCCAAAGGTACATTCAGCCGACAAGTCTCCATCAATTAACTTCACCTTTTACTATCAACTTTGCAACTTGTTTAGAACATGTTGTCATGGTGTCATTGACTCCATACTGTTTTACACTGTTTGTGTATTAACTGCCATGGCCAACCTCCTCACAGTATGATGCCATCCGAGTGAATCAGCTCTACGAACAGTCCAAGTGGGCCATCCTGCTGGAGGAAATCGAGTGCACAGAAGAGGAAATGATGATGTTTGCTGCCCTGCAGGTAAGAAGACTGTGTGTGGGGGTTTATGTGGAGTCAGAGGTGGCATTAGTAAGTGGTTAGGGAATGCAACATGTCAATGAATGTCCCCAAAAGGATGGAAGTACAAATCTGCGAGTGTGATCTTAATTGTCCTGTTTCAGCATTGCCTTTTTGCTTTGTCCCTGTTTTCATTTAGCAATGCACACATTGCCCTCTCAACCTCAAGCTAATGAATTGGACGGGCTTCCAGCCCAGAGCTGAGCCATATGGCTGCCAGTTCTGCTGCGGCATGCATAATAAAACTTGTCTGTGGTACATTGTTACAGAATGAGTTGACGGGGCATTATCACACATATTCCCACAGAGCTTCTCAGAGTACTTCAGTATTAATCCATCCACTTAAAAGGTTTTTTTCGGATGGATAATAACAGGAAATACTGAAAAATTTTCCATAATTATTCTCTTTGACAACAATAATGTGTTATAATTTGTCATGTGATATTAAGTCCCACAGTAATACCAAAGGATTAAAGGCATATTTGTAAACTATGCCAAGATTTATGGCTCTGTTACTGATTCTTCCTGCCGCCACACTCCGCCTGATCAGAGCTCGTCTTTTGAGGTGCATTTAAAGGAAGTGCTGGATAAGGAGAAGGTGGAAGTGATATACAGATGTGAGCCCCCTTTTGCCCTCTCATAGTCTCTGGGTGGTGCCCCTGCTATTTCTGACCCTCATAAAATGCGAGCACCAAGACCAGAAGACGCCACCCTGTCCTCACCCCTCGAGGTAATTATAGAGCATCCTGGTCCACAGGATGCAGTTCCTCGGCCCAGACCACCCACCCCAGCAAGACCCCGTCTTGTAGACCTGCTCACATTCCAGTAAAAGCTCTCTTACACGTTAAGGTGTTGTGTGTTATTCATCAGTTCAGTTATAATTATACTTAACTGGTTTCTTGTTACTGTTCTCTGGATGCCGATCCAAGTCGGGCTGCTTTGTCGCTACCTGTCTGTTAGCACTCTGGTAGCTACTACAGTCCAGCATGCAGGGTAGCATGCACTATGGGTTTTGGCTAAGGTTTCACTGGTGATTGAGCTTGACTGAAGGCAAGCTGGCTTAAGAGAGTGGATACTAGAGTCTAAATAAAGAGCGGTGATTGTCCACGTTCAGTATGTTGATGGCTACTGTTTGCATGCCATCACTTGGTGGGTCGTTCTTTTTGGCAGCACATTGGAAGGAGATAATCATGAGTCAAAATAGTAACTGACCAAATTGTCGGGCATAGGTTGTACTTTGAACGTCAACACGTAAACAACTCCAGACAGGAAACAAGCCCCCGCCCGCCTCCACCCCCAGTTGGGCATTTTTACAAGACGGTCAGAGTGGACTAGGCGGAGCAATGGTGCGTCATTGGAGAGCCCTTTGTCCCACATTCTGTAACCCTAGCTTGCTAAATCCCGTTCAAACTCTCCCTCTTTATCTTTCACTGTCTCAACAGGTGTTCATTCATACATTGTTTTGGGTTCGCCGATGGGTTGCCGTTATAAATACCATTTGTCAACAGGTTGTATTTAGTGTCTGTGACTCATGCCGGCTTTTCAGTCACGGCCACAACCTGACGAATGGGTGTTTCCATTATTACCGCAACTTCTTCATATTCTGTTGACTCTTCCTTTTGGTCCAGTGTCACATATACTCCTGCTTAAGACCAGTATCAAAGCTTGTAATAGTTCAAAGATGTTGTTGACAAGTTCGCCAGACATTTTATAGCACGAATTAAATGTTTGTTTCGTCTGAACTTAATTGGAAAATATTCATTGCATAACATTTTTTGTTTTTGTCTTCAAAGTCTTTCTAATGTTCAAAATATGAATACAACCAAGTTGATGGAAACACGCTGACTGTCCTCATTCTAAAACTATTCAATCACTTATAAACCCGAAAGTTGCTTTTTGGCAGCACTGTGTCTTAGATTATTTCTAAATGAATTATCACGGACGGATATACTTTTTAATAGTTTGAGGGTTTAAACAGGAACCTTCTGGAAATCAGCTAAACTGATGACCGAGGTGTGAGAACAGCGAGCATTTCTAACAAGGCCTACATCTGTTTATTACCAAGAAGTCCCCAAAGCACCTGGTGAATAGAAGTATTCTGTAACTGGATGATGAGCGTTCTGAGGAGAAAACAGTGTGTCCTTGTCCACACACTTAGCTCAGTAGCCTCTGGTCAGTAATGTAACCTCTTGTGAAGACACCAAGAGATGTATTCCTAACTTTCTTTGTATTTAGTTCTGTTTGCATGCAGATCTGAGAAGCCTAGAAGCATGTGGACAACTAATTTGTTGATAAAAATTGTGTAATTCTTTTGAAAAATCTTGTAGTTGGAGAATATACATTATACATATTAATATCTGTACCATTAAAGGTACGGTGCAGATCAGAAAGGTCTTAAATAGAAAATATTATAAAAAGTGTCTTCATTTGACCATCCCTCTCTCTCTCTTCCTCAGTATCACATCAACAAGCTGTCAATCATGTCTTCAGACAACCACATGAATAACAGTGAGAAGGAGGTGGATGAAGTGGACGCAGCCCTGTCAGACCTCGAGATTACGTTGGAGGGAGGAAAGACGTCCAACACACTGGTATGACAACACCGCATCAGTGTGTAGTTACGGTCATCATTATTTGTACTCTCAACAGCTCAGCGGTCTTCTGTCATCTGCTGTATTAAACAGCAGCAATAACCTGCACACAGCAGACACTGTAGACTGACACAGGGCTGCAGAGATAACCATTTATTCAGTGTGAAATGTCCCGCTCTTATCTATGAGGCCTGTGTCTGCACAACAGCTGGGGCTGACTTATCTGCCACGCAAGCATTTTGGTTAAAAATATGTGTCCATTGTTCCACAGGCCTCGCCTTGAAACGTTATGGACTTTATCCAACTTATCAGAGGAAACTGAGCTTTTTCGATATCACATAAGAAGTCTTGTATTCAGCATGCGCCACTGAGCAGTGACATTGAACGTGAACACAATTGAGCCAGATTTCATTGTTTTTGTTATGTTTAACCGTGTTGTTACTTTTTATGTTTAGTTTTCTAGGCTTCTTATAACAATGTTTTGGGTTTTTCCCTTCCTCACAGGGTGACATCACATCTATTCCCGAGCTAGCAGACTACGTCAAAGTCTTCAAGTAAGTCCAGAGGAAACGTTTCAATCACTGTATTTAATAAAAAAACAGGATGTGACTTCTTGCGAATGTTTTATTTGTCCAAAAGATTTGGAAACGAGGAAGCGGACGCCTGCTTTGCATCAGTGTAATTGGCTGGATTTGTTTGCACGTTGAGCTTTCAGCTTAGCGTTGGAAACTGATTACAGCTGTACAAAGCAGATTTTAAACCATATTCATGTTTGGCTTTATGCCTGTGCTGACAGGCAGGTGGCCCCTGGGGGGGTGGTCTCATAAAATGGAGAGGGGGGGGGGGGGGGGGGGGATTGAAAAGA
>CAAKHC010019401.1:13933-48191 GCA_901007825.1 Macroramphosus scolopax | reverse complement strand
CAGTAAGGTGGAATGGGAGATTAAGATCTTAGGTGTCTTAAAGAAAGTAAGATGATAAGTCGTTAAGAGTTTCAGGAACCACCACAAACAACCGCTGCAGCCACACACACACACACACACACACACACACACACACACACACACACCTATCGTTCAGCTGTCTGACGGCCATGATGGAGATGGATGTACGTTGCGAGGCTAATGGTGTGTGGCTCCATTACCGAGCCTTTTACCCGGCAAGTTGCTTTTTGAGATCTGTCTTCAGCCCACTCCAGAGTATTACATTTTATTCAGGATGGCTTCCTCTCCCTGAAAATCCTGTTTTCACCCCCCCCGAGTTAAGCTGCTGCCTGTAGGCAAAGTGAGATTAAATGTTTTTAGAGTGTTGGCACAACACATGACACAGAAACACATCTCACTGTTAGGAGGTGCTTCACGTGGCACATTGTCTTTCCTTCATGCGCTGTTGTGAAGTCGGATTAGAAGAAGAAAGTCCCACAACATGAATACGATATTTCCTTCCCTCTTAGCTTTCAGCCTCTTTTTTTGCACATCTTGCACAATGCCTCTTTTGCTTCTATCCTTCATTTCAAGTTCACTGATCTTTAATGGCTTCATGGCTGAGGTGATGAAGTAGGTGTCCTTCTTCTTTTTTTGCAAGCAATTGGGAGAAAAAAAAAAGACAGCATGCCTCAGTTCCGGATGATGACACCTCACCGTGGCTCCAGAAGTGGAGTCTTGTACTGCCAGTTCTCTTAAAGGCCGACAGAACAACAATCTGAATTGAATTAGATATCGGATTTCATATTTAAGATGAATGCATCATTGATTGGACGAGCAACTTTCGATTAGTAAAGCCGTCAACAAAACAGGAATTCAAATCTAATTCCTCTCACATGTTTTAGAGAGCGACAAAGCTCGGATGATTGATCCGGGTATGAAAAGCCATTACTTGTGGCAGGTTGGGAATGCATCTGACGGATGGTACATATCTGCTTTAAATCTACTTTTAAGTGGCAGGCTTTGAGATATGAATATACATTTGACTTATTCCCCAAATGCACTTAATTAAAGCCAAACCAGGTCTGCCTGTTCACTGCACACTGAAACAAGAGCTGCACCTCCACAGGTGAGATTACTGAATGATTTAAACGACACTCAGGCATTGAAAGCCAATTCAACATGAGAAATGGGAATGATTTTAAACAGATTGACGACACAGTAAAGCATTACAACGTCTTCAGTTTGCGCCCCGTCAAGTGTTGAAGCAGGATAGATCGTCGTGTGTCTGTTGTGATTGGGGAGGGAACACATGTGACGGACGTTCCAAACAGGCACCTGCAGCGAAAAATCAATACCCAATCATCTGACTTGATATTTTCTTATTTCACACCACTTAAAGAAGATCAAAGTTGATTGTTACACCTGACCTGCTTCAATAAGGGCATGAAGAGCAGCAGAGTGCACAAACAGATGTCCCCCCCCCACACACACACACACACCACCACACCCTCAACACCACCCCCCTCTAATAAACGTGCTCCTCCACCCTGAATCGAAGTGGAAAGTGGTGAGTTACAAGAAGTTATAAAGATCCACCCTGATGATAGAGAAAACACGCTTGGTTTGGCTTGGTACAAAGACACACACTGAACACACACACACGGTCCTGGAAGTCGTGTACGCATGTCAGCTAGACCACAATAAGACGTGTTTTTGTCTGCAGCGAGCTGCAGGCATGCTGCTGTGTAACCAGCCTCTGATGTGTGTGTGTCATGCCTCGCACTGTGCAGTGTAAACAACAAACCACAGTGTTTGATTGGTGTGACGGAGAGACAGATAAGAAAAAATAGAGAGTGTATTTATGTGTGTGTGTGTGTGTGTGTGGCAGTCATCTGGCCATGTGGGGAGACGAGAGGCAGCCGGTGGTTTGGAGCAAAGGGTCAGTCGCACTGTTCCGTTTGCTCTATCGTCAGATCTCCATGTTTTCCCTGCTCACCGTGGGGACGGAGGCACCTCGTTCTCCCTCAAACAGGCAGCCTGCACAGCTCCATGTGCAGCACCACGGGCCGAGAGGATGTTTATGTTCTCCAGGATTTAGGGAGGAGGGATGAAGGGTGTGTGGTGAGAGGGGAAAAGAGATGGAGCCGAGGGAGAAGGAGTGCCAGGTAGAGCTCTGATAGCAGCGCCGCCTCATGTGGGAGTGCTGGGAAACATACTGATTATCCTCAAGGAGATGGAGAAGTTACTAATTAACCTCTCGGCTCCGGGTTCGTCAGCCTCATTGCAGGCTCGGGGTTATGTGGATGAAATTTCAAACAGCCCACATAGATATATATTTATTTATTTCCAGACAACATTCAAAGTGGTTGAATGACGTTGAATGTTGCATGTAGTATAGTTAACAAAGCCAAAAGAATTTTGAGGGAAAACTGTTGCAGTGAGTGAAGGCAGGTAGCAACTGAGGAACTGATGTATTTTATACATAAACAAAAGATACAAGCCAGGTATCTGGACTCAAGTGGACTTAAAAGAAATAATAATAATAAATCTAGAAACACAAATGACAGGGGCGGGGCAGTCAATGACTGATTAAAGGACCAGTGTGTAAGATATACTGACATCTAATGGTCAAGTTGGGGATTGCAGCTCCTCGTCTGACCCGTCCCTAATTAGAATCAATGGGGGTCTGCAGGACAATTGAGGTGTGATCCACATGTGGGTTCTCAAACTTCTCACTACACAAAATGAATTGCACCAGCAGGCACTTATTCAGAATCAGGAACAGAAAACCTTAAGATGCCTGCAGGGAAATTAAATTGGTACTTTACAATTGCTCAGAACACAGTTGGACAAGAGAAAATAGGAGAAGACCTGCGGCCCAGCTCGATGTTGACACACTGTTTTATTCCTGCAGGTTCTTTACTTCATCAACCACGACTGAAAAAACACGTATTGCTGAAGTTGCACTCCTGGATGTCCCAGAAACTTCGGATTTGCAGACTTATCTGGGCCCATAAAACAATCCGGAGGCTCACACAGCTCACTGACTTTCACAGCTGTCTGGAGAACTGCTGCTTCCAGGGGCAGATTTCAGTGTGACTTTATTGCAACAAACAGATCAGAATTATAAATCACTTCTGAAATAAGTACATTATTACTTGGTATCAATTCTTGTTTTCCAAAATCTGTCAGCTCTAGACAAGCAGACAACTTTTAAAATGTTTTTTTTTCTCCCAAAAAGGAATTTGGATCACACTGCCGACAATAAATTTGTCACAGTGTCGGATTTCTCGCCAAAGTTCAACGTTTTCAGCTCATCCGTCATCCTGCAGCTTCGCATTGATAACAAAAAAGGGGATCTCCTCTTTTCCATCAGAGTATGTTTCGTGGATGCAACTCCCTCCCCTCGTTGTTTTGTTCCTTCATTCTGAAAAAACGATAAGATAGTGGAATTCTTTCAGCCACAAACGTGGCTAAACCAAAAAAATCCAATAATTGGAAAACCTATTTTTTTGGAGATGGTGCAGCTTAGAAATAAGTTACTGCAAGTACAGAATGAAGCAACAGCAAACTAGAACAAGAACAGGATGGTTTGTCCTTTCTGTGTTATGGCAGATGCAACACGGCGGGATCACTCCCTCGGTCAATATAAAGATCCCAAAGTAAACTAATGAAAACACAACTAATCTTAGCGTCAGGTGATTATACGTGTTTGAGAATATAGTTCTGAGTATTATATTACCTCTGCCAAAAGATCCCTCTAAAAAACACACACTGCTCCTTTAAACCAACTAAATTTCATGTAATCCTAACATATAAAACTATAAATATAAACTTTGTATTCTTGCGTTTAAATGAGTCCATATTAAAAGAGCAGTATCCAGAGTATTAAGGAACATTCGCCAAAATAGTTGTGTTTGGTTACTTTCCCTTCCCAAAGATTCTGGACCGACAACTCATCCCGGAAAAACTTAAGGCCATTCGACTAAAACCTGGAGGGTGTTCCAGTCTCCGCGGTGTGTCATACATCCGAAAGCAATATTAAACCTTCACTCTCTAGTCTGTCATTGAGACTTCTGCTGACATTCGAACCGTGATTTTGTCCAGCGTTTCACCCCATCGGAGCAGAGCACCAGCCCGTTCCTCCCTCCAGGGACTCAGCTGCCAGAATTCCCAAACTCGCTGGCAGGAAACAGCTAATGCCCTTTAACCCTTGTGTGTGCTCTCATGTGTGTTTATGCATCACCCCTTGGCCACATTTTCCCTCCACCAGGAAAAAGTGACTCATTACTCAGAAAGTGTTTGCTCATGTAGGGGAGCACAGAGGTACACTTATGCATTTCCAGTGTCAGGCGGTTGAGTCTCTCGAATACCTTCCTGCTGCTGCTGCTGCTGCCTTTCCCTGCAGGCCTCACGGCCACGGCAGCAAAAACATCCCCCCAAAGGATCCACATTTACACTCAGTGGAAGAGCTTGTGTAAATCAAATTGGATCGTCTGAAGGTAAACCCGTGGTCCCTGAAGACGCGGCAAACATTTTTCAACCCTGCGTTCTTGAAATGAACTATTTCCACATGCTCCACCAGATGCTTGAGCAACTTGCTGTCTTGTATGTGGATTCAAGAAGCCAGTCAGACTGTAATATGATCACGAGGAAACTTCAAAGAATAGAAGTGAGGAGCATTCATATTTGATTATTAATGTGTGCCAACTGCCAAGTCAATTTCTTCCTGCATGCCTTGCTGTATAATTTTGGAGGTATTTCTGCTGTACATTGTATTCATGAGAGATAAAGATCAGCTATTAATGCTGCTGGCTGTTTATGGTCACAGTGAGACCTCAGGAGAGTTAAATATGTGGCAACAGAGTTCTGCAGCATAGAAATACAAAGCCAGACAAACTCCTGCAAAGTGTTTTCAAAGAAAGTTTGGAAGAAATCAGGAACATATTTAATTACATGGCTGCTGTTTGTCAGACACAAGTTAATGTGGTTATTATTCATTGTGCATTTAATACCTTGCCTTTTTTCCTAGGAAATGCACTGTAGTGCAACTGGCCATCTGCTTCTCATGACAAAAAAAAAATGAAGATCAAGCTTATAAGAGAGGCGAAGTCCATCAGGAGAGGAATTACTGCTCCGCGGGGAATTCGGATGATTCACAAGCAGCCAAACAAAACACTAGACAGACGCAGACTGCCTCTGTGCATGAATTCTCAGGAAACAGGTTTACTAAGAATGGGTATATTAACAAAAGATGGTGGCCGACAGCAGCTGGCAGTTCAGGGCGGTCCCGAATCTTGACACCTCCCACACATTCAACAGTGAGCTGCTGGAAAAGGTTCAGGTAGTGAGAGGCCTGTTTCAACAAGTAAATCACGGTTTGAGTCAGAGAGTGTAAGACAATCATAGAATATTACAACTGCCAGGACTGGAGTAGAGCAGAATACAATGGGGTAGAATGCCTTTGTGGTCTTTGCACATTGTTGCATGACACAATAATCTGTGCAGCTCATAAGACGGTTCATTGAACATGCACACACTCATACATGCATAATCATTCCCATACAAACTCATGATAATAGTAAACAGATGAAAAACAAGGTTTTTGGGTAATGTACAGCTGGGAGGGTGGAAGAAGGGGGACAGTGTTTCATGGTGCTCCGTTCAGTGGTGGCTCTGGGGTAAGAAGCTGTTTTTGAGCCTGGAAGCGTGGGTCTTTAAGGCCCTGTAGCGCCTTCCAGATGGCAGCAGAGAGAAGAGTCGATGATCAGGGGTGAGTTGCATCCTTCAGGATGCTGCTTGCTCTTGCGGAGGCAGCGAGATCTGAATGTGAGGTTAGGGAGAGGCAATTATTCTCTGGGCTGTTTATGACTCTGGAGAGCTGTGTATCCCCATAAGGATGTAACATCGCCTTTACGAATCTGGTAACCTCTTCAGATAGTGTAGTCGTGTCCAAACAAGTAAGAGAAAAACAAAAGAAAACACTAAGCTACTTTTGTGTTTTATGACGACCTCGGGGACTTGTCTTATATGCTCTTCATTTCCAGCTACTTTCAACCCAGCATATGGGAGTCTCACAAGCTTGGAGGTGAAAAACAAAAGACTTCTGTAATAACTCACACAGAGACTTTAAGTTTCAATGTTAAGGATCTTTCAGCTCACGGTGTGAAGGTCCATCTAAACTTGTAGGCAGAGAAGTGACTATCTTTCTTGTAGTGACTGTGGAATAACCTCATTCATTCATTGCGCGGGGAGGTCTTGATAATTGAAAACATGAGGGGAGACAGAGATTATTAGTTTTCCATAGCCTGTAATGTCGCTGTATGGGCCTTCCAAATAATGAGTCAGGGTTGTGGTATTCTTTTTTTTTTTTTTTTATGGTGACCTTCTATTTTTGTTACTTGGTAATTACAAGCAGTATACTGTAATCAGAATGTTTTCATGTTGGAGTCACAGAAGCCCATCGCACCCCCAGTATATCCACATAAAGAGTGTCCCTCTTAGTAAGTAAGTTAGCGGTTATTGTTTTTTATATTCAGTTTTTTTACATTGGTAACTTGTACAAAAGGAAATTCAAAATCTAATTTTCTGCCATTCAAAAATATAAAAGAAATCACTATATATCACTTCTTACTGCCTGCCAACAGTACATTTTTACATTACTCATTAATTTTCTTGGTAATAGGCTCCTTTCTCTATAAAATAAGAATATGCACACACACCTCTAAGTGAAAGTCAGGGTAGTAGTCAGTAAGTGCTTTATATGAATCTGTAAAAGTTACCGGCTAGATAAAAAGCACATCTGGCTCAGCCATCATTTCATTGGTCTGACGTTGTGTTTTTTTGTACTGGAAAGAGACTTAATACCACTCCTTGCACCAGTTCAGATTAGCACAAGTTTCCTCCAAACAAAATAAGTAATGGGAATATTCCCAGCTGCTAAGTGTGTTTCCATCATCCGAGCCAGCTGGCTGCACACACTCCTGATTCTGAAAATGAATATGGATGTGATTGAATATTACTAATACGTGTGGACATTTATCAAGATATATGTGATGGTCGTGGAGTTGGATGTAATAGAAAGGTGAGCTATTGACCTTAGTGGAGGTCTGCACTCTCCAGGGGCACTTCTAGTATTCATAGAAATATTATAAGCTTAATTTGTTACACTGGGGAAAGATTGTAATATTATTACTTTACTGTATTACTAGTAACACTGGCTGTGATAGCTAACATTAGCATTAGGGATGGTTGATTGATTAGCAACATGTTACGTTTAATTATGGGATGCATGGATGGATGGATGGATGGATGGATGGATGGATGTGGGGGCAGGTGGTCCCCAATATGATAACTTACGTCTGAAAACGTAATTAAGCTGCTAATAAAAGCAAAAAGACCAACTCATTACTTGTATTACTTTAGCTTTATCTTTCCCTCCTCGTGCTTCAGAGACGTCAACAGCAGGTTACGTGTTTGTAACACTGTACGTGATTGGCGGGCGGGCGGGTGTGTGTGTGTGTAAGTGTCTGTGTGTGTGTGTCTGTGTGTGTGTGTGTGTGTGTGTGGGAACCTGCTACTGGTCTCCCATCCACACTCCCTCCGCACAAGCAGTCTCACACACAGACGACCAGACAACCAGACACGACGTGCTGTCTCTCCGCAGCAAACGGCAGCAGCAACAACAACAAACTCTCCTCCCGCCGCTCGCAAACCAACTGTGGTGAAGAAGTGACGCGATGTCGAAACGCTCCCGTTCAGTCTGAGCGGGCAGGTAGCAGCGAGGACGCGGAAAGTGGCTGAACTGTGACAGCTGGAGGAATAAACCGAAGGATTTGTGTGGCGACACGTGGAAAGACTCGTTTTAAAAACAACCACATCGGTGAGTAACGTCAACGCTCGCCCCCCCCCAAAACCCAAACTACGATAGTTTCCTGCTGTGGAGAAACTTTAACGTTGGTTTTCATCCAAACGTAGTAGCAGTCGTTGTGGTGTCAGGACAAGTGTGCGCGTGCATGGAGCTCATTAACTGCTCGTGAGCGTCACGCGGTGAATCAGTTCTTCAGGTTAGCTTATAACTGTTGTTTGTTAACACTCGTGTTCCAGAAGCTAACTCTTCGCGTTGCTTATAGAATGTCTGGTGTCATTGAAGTTTCATTTTCCGAACAAAAAAAAAGACTATTTGGTATCTTATTGTGTCGTAGTTGATCCTGCATGTCGCTGTTTTGTAGCTGTCTTTAATAAACGGAGCCACAGTGTCCATAAAGGAAAACTAAACTACTGTACGTCCTTGTTTGCACTCGTATATTAGTCAATGTTTTTTATGAGGATAAGGCTCCAGGCAGATAACTTGGAAGTGCAACTGTAACAGGGAAGCTCAGACAAGTGAATGTGGGTGTTGTCCAACAGGAGTATTTTGATTGTAGGCTGCTCCATTGTTTCATCAGCTTGTTTGCTTATTTATATTATTACAAAATTAAATTATGACCTCATTATGCCTTCACTTAATTCCTGAAAACATTCTGATCAGATCATGAGACTGAAATCTGATGGTAATTCTATGTCTGAGTGTTGTTTGAAGACATAATCATCCTTAATGTTTTATTATCAGTATTGTATTGAACTTAAAGTTGAGATATGTACGTGGGCCAATGAGCTAGCCAAGAGCTCTGGGGCCAATACCAAGGTTTAAAATAACAATTTGGGCGATGTTCGACGCCAATACTTTTCATTACATTTATTTACTTCATTATTGTTTTACCCCTTTATGCCATGAAAACAAAGAAGTCTTCATTCAAATTGTATTTAATGTTATGAAGTCTTTCAGCTCTTCTAATAATCTAATCTTCTGAGAGAAGATGTGAAGTCCTGCACGTCATTTTGACATAGTGTCTTGGCCTGGCTGGCTCTGGCTGGCTCTCTTCTTATCTTGCAGATTAGAAAAGCTTGTAGTATTTAAATTAGAGTATCTAAATGGTAGTTACGCCTCGTCTTCACATTATCTCTGTGACAGGTTAGGACCTGGTAGGCAGCGTGCTGCAGATAAGACTTGAGGCTTCTAATCCTTGTGTCTCCTAACTGCCCCTAACTTACTCACTGATATTCAAATATCGCTGCTTCATGTGCAGGAGAAAAAGGCTTTAAATTACTTTCGCATGCCATAAAAGATAAACCTAGATCTTATTTCAGTGTACATAATGTGGCTCCCTCTCTGTGTGTTCAACACGTCAGCTTGATCCTTTGCCAGGCAAGACAGATGTCATTGAAGGCAAACATAAAGCAATATATATCCTCCTTCAGTGGATCATGTCATATTGTGCCTGACACAAAGATGCTGAATCATTTGAAGCTGTGGTTTTACACAAACATTATGTTTGCTTGTTTACCTCTGTTATTTTCTGAATTCTCCCTGATACAGTGCCGTTGCTTTTAGCTGATCCTTATGCAAACTAATTCTAGATTCTATTCTGTTTTGTCAATGCATCGAGCCCCAGTGTATAATTGACTCATTGTGATAATGATCCCTTTAGTTGTGTTGCAGTCATCCATCGGTCTATGTGAGCTCTCCTGCTGTTTACCCACCACTGTTCAGTCCCTCCCAAATGTTCTTTTGCCATAACGTGCCGGGCTCTTGAGAATGAGTTCATGTGAGGGCCTGACATGCCACTCATTGATTTATGGTCAGCTCATGCCTCCCAGGAACTATATAACATCCATCGCCTCTTGAGTCACAGAAGAAAACGGATGTGTTCGTCAATAAAGTTCATATTTTGAGGTAAAAGTCTTGAAGGTAAAGGTTCTTAACCTGCTGCTGCTGGTCTGTTGTTTTATTTACTTTGTAATTTGCAGTATACAATGTACACAGAGGACACAAATTACTCAGACAGACCAGTGAAGACCTAAGTACTCCCCTGTCTGCAAGCAACTCACAATTCTGTAATTGTCTCCAAAAAATGAAGTAGCCCACAAATTAAGGGAGATAAGCCAGTTTTGCTAACATAGGTTTCACAGCTTATCAAATCCTTTTTTCTATGATGAGAAAAAACTCTTTAACCGGTCCTATCTGAGAACGTCTGCACTGTTGAATTAGATGAAATTCTTTCCTGTAATTTATAGTCTGAATTTAATGTCCTGCACTGTTAACAGTGTGGTTTCTGCTGGGCATCCGCACATAAAAAAACAATTCATTTGGACTTGGTTTTTCAGGAATCCAGATGCAATGCCGTCTCAAACATAATTAAAACAAACAGAAAAAGCCGCCCGCTGTCCGGGAGTGTCAACAGAGAAACCCACAAGATGCTGAATTCATAGAACAGAACGGTGTGTTGTTGTTTCTACGAAGAGAACTGGAGATAACTGGATTTAAGATAAAAGTGTGGTTCTATGATTTCCACTTATTCTGCCTTGTTGTCTTTGTTCAACATCGGTGGCAGCAGTTTGGACAAATCTAAGCATCTTATGACGGCATGAAAGAAGAAGTGCTCCTGAGTTTTGCTTGCTGGCCGTCACATCAGGTTGGGTGTAAAGGAAATATTTGGTGCTGGACCCTAAAACTTGTACAGTAGCCCAGCAGGCTCGCACTCAGTTAACTTGAATAAGCTGTGCTACCTTTTGTGTTTGCTTGTTTTTGACTTGGTTCTGACGATGCACAACAGTTGTTCTGTTGTGCAAAAGTGTTTCGCAACCCGGCCTCAAAGTAGAGCTGCGACACACAGAGAGGAAGTCTGTTTAATTCCTCACGTGAGGTTTTAGAATAGTAGGTTTTTTTTATTAGCTGTCATCTTATGAACTGGAAAGTGGATCTACACCATCATTATTCTTGCACTTCTTGTCCCTTATCATAAATTATATGAGTAAGTGACGGACACGTGTTTACTCCACATGTCAAGACTGCGTATTGACTTTTAGTAGTCGCCTGATGCAACACTATTGTAGAATTAGATATGACTACATCACTGGCTGGTGTTGATGCCAAAAGGAAAGAAGCAGAATGATCTCTCAATAATGTTATTAGAGTTAACTTCCCCTCTCTGCGCTCCCAAAGTGTTGTAAGACGTCACTCTTTATGGATGTAATGCATGAAGAAGTGTGCACTGTTAGATGTGTCTATGCAAAAGAAATTGTACATAACTTTTATATTCATAGATTCTCCGCCACTTGACTTCTACTTTGTTTTTATTATTTCATACTTCTACTTCTTTTTGTCACCTCCTATCTTCATGTCGACTGGAAGCACCAATATAAAAGCACATATTCCTCTTATTGTGCAATAAATCTCATTCTGATATCACCTGCGAGACTCTTTTCTTCATCGTCCTTCGTCTGAGAATTCAGAGCAATAAACAGTGAGCATCCTGGTCATAGTGTAGCTACAACATCCTAACACATCGCAGGGCGTCCGTCCTGCGGGGGCTGCTGACAGCTGTGTCAACCAGAGCACGGCTCCGTACTAACCCTTCCACCGGTAGCACCGCTGCTACCAACTCTCTCAAGTTGGTGGCACCAACATGATGTTAATCAGTGATCTTGCATGCAAAGGAATTTACACATAAACCCTGCAGGGTTCTGCTTCCCTTCAGTTTGTCCACATCTGTACTGTGGCTCACTGCTTACTGAATTTGTAATGTATTTTGGTACTGTGACAGTTTTCCATTGGCTTGTGAGCGCAGGCTGGAGAGCAGGACTGCGACTACACTCCAGTGAGGTCTCAGAATAGCCGAGACCGCTGACTTGAAACTCTTCATATTAACACACTGAGAGAATCGGAGCAAGGCAACAAGCCCGAACAGTGCCGGTCCTTTGACTGCGTGGCAATACACAGCTACAGTTGGAAGTGTTTTTGAGAGTAGCTCTTCTTGGAAACGGGGGGTGATAACCAGCTGGAAATTATCCGTATGTCATTCTCACTGCCACAGAAGCGCCTTGGTTCGCTCCAGTATAACAGCTCAGTCCTGCACTGTTGAGCATTACATATGACAGCTCAAAGTCGAACCATAAGCCATGCATTGTAGCTGGCTGCAGTTCCCTGCCTGGAGGCTCCTGTCTGCCCCCATCCTCCTCCTAGGGGGGGGGGGACGTCCTCCCTTTTGCCTGATGACAGCTTGCGTGAAGATGTGGTAGTGGGACTCAGCAGGAGGACGGTGGGGAGGAGGGAGAGATGCTGCGGATTAAGGCTTCCACTGAGAGGAATTTCACTGGGTGGATTTTTTTTCCTAAAGATCAACATCACCAGTGATCCAAAACATTTTTAAATTTCTAGCTCTGTTTTCTTTGCTGTACCTCTAGTTGAATATAGTACTGTCTGTCTCCACATTGGGCTTTCTGTCAGCTATTGGCTAGTATAGAACATCATGATAGTGGTTATACTTACTGCAGTTCAGTATGAATCCACCACAACTTACCACAGAGCTACTTCAATCTTTACAAGCTTTGAACAATAAAAGCTCTTAAGAAATGCTACTTACTGCCGGATCAAACCTTGTTATGTTTTCCTTCTGTGCTGATGTAATCCCACTTCAACAATGACCACCAGTCAACAATGGCTGCCTTTCAGTCACTGTGCTTCGGGGTGGACAAGTTCTCTTGTGGGATTTGTTTTTACTACATGTGCACCTCGTGGTGTTTGACTTTTTAATCGGGGAATGTGACTCCGCTTGTGTCTGCTGAATCCACAGAGCATTAATGTTAAAGCTTGCCGCACCGTTAAATAACAACCTTTGGCATTGTTTAGCCGTCTGCCTTGAAGTAGTTATTCATCTACTGGTTGAGACTGATGCATTCATGTGGTTCTGGTTGATCAAATAAATGTGTGTCTCTGAGAAAATGATTAACATCCACAGTCCTCATGAGAGCATTTGGACTTAATTAACCCACCTCTTTACGACTCCATCCTGCACTTAAGTACAGTTTCACTGATACCCTCTGACACGCTCCCGGGTCTCCGAAGGTGTATCCCCAGTCACCAGGAAATAAATTCACTAGTCGACGTTGGCTGTAATAATAGAAACATGATTGCTTTTCTGGATCTGGGAGACATACCAGTGCTCTTACCAGCTAAAGTTGAAGTCATTTCATCTCCGTGAGTGGCAGTGTTTCCGAGAAGAACATTGGCAAAGCATTTAGAGACGTGGAGCGCGGAGACTGGCTGCAACTCAGCAAAATAACCATCCTCCGTTTGAGAACCCGGTGCTCCCTCCATCATTACTTTGAGGCGCTATACACTGTGAGCAATAAAAAGTCCAGATTGGTTGTGTGTGTGTGTGTCTACTTTTTGAGACAAATGGGAGTGATTGGCCTGAAGCTGAGGCCGTGGGCAGGCAAGAGACATGAGCTTTATATTTGTAACTGTTCCATCGTGGAATATTTCCATTACTCCTTACATTACTTTGAGGTTTTGAGTCCTAACTTGCCTCCAACAAAATGTACTGTTCCAAACTTTTTCCCGTTCAAAGTACTGAGCAGCAGGACCTCCTCAGGCCAGACAAACAACTTTTGGGTTGAACTTTGAACTCGTAGACATATAACCTATAATTATGGTTTGCAAGTAGGGATGATAAACAAACCTGGGCCCCTATTTCCCATTGTTTTAGTTCTAATGGATTTAAAGTGACTTAATATATTTGTGTTGGTCCGAACATTGAGTGAAAACTCAAAAGCAGGAAAACCACAAATAGCTGAATGGGGGGAATTTTCAAAATCAAATTATGTTCTTGTTTTTGCCGCTGGCAAACTCAGACTGTTGTGATTTGTGAAGAATTCGTAGAAAGGATCCCTGCAGAAGGAGACCTTCTTGTGTTTTTGCTTTGTACATACTACTGGTTTATTGCCTGATTGTTTTTACTGTTCCTGTGCTGATGCCAGGTCAACACAATAACTTAAAGGTAATACCATTACCTCCTCCCCATCCCTCCATCTGCAGCAGGTTTCTGTGCTCTTGGAGCAGCATTTTCTCCTGGAAAAAAAGTGCTTTGATGCAGGATTTTCCTCCTGTTTTTCCTCACTGCTAACACGATAGTCTGCAAGGAGCAGTGTAGGGACAGGTCCCAGTCCCAGCTGAGGATTTGTGCATCTCACCCCTCTTAAATAAAATACAGCAGTTTTAACTGTGACAGGAGTTTATGTCTCTAAACACTGAGATGTCTGATTGTCTAAATATTGGAGGTGAGTGACAGAATACGTCTTTGGGATGACGGAGCGTTCTGTGTCGTCACACACCAGGTCCATGCTTTTATCTCATTAGCCTTTCCCTCTCTCCGTTTTCTCCACCTTTTCAGTGAAGAGTGAATCTCGTCCTCTCCACTTCAACTGTCCTCCAGCTCCTCACTCCCCCGCCCACTTCAGAGATGAGTGCCAAATCCGCCATCAACAAGGAGGTCTTCACACCCAGCGATGAGAAGATGCTTGCTGCTGTGCAGGTGAAACGAAAGACCAAGAAGAAGATCCCCTTCCTGGCCACCGGTGGTCAGGGAGACTACATGACCTTTATCTGCCTCTCAGGTCAGACTTTAGTCTTCTCTTCTATTTCTCTCATTTTCTCCTCTCCTCTCCTCTCCTCTCAACATGTCTGCCTTCATTCCCGTTGTAATCTTCCCCCTGATGAGCATGTTTACGTTTCTTCTGCCAATACACTAACGCACTAAACCAATTTACTGCTGGCTGTAGGTCACTCCTTTTAAACTAGATTAGATTTAATCTGAAATTGAATAATTGTTTCACTATAAATTGAAGTTTAATTTCTTTTTACCTCTTATAATGTTCGGTCCAATATTGCTTGTTAATTGAATTACTCCATCATTCCTGAGGAGGAGAGAAAGAGGCTTTTCTGTTCAAGCGGAGCTGCTTATGAAGATCAATGACATTTCTAAATCTTTAAATGTGTTTTAAACTCTGCTCTGGCAGCAGCGAGCGTCACCAGGTTCAGGGGTTCATTGTTGAACGGTGTCTGGATGGAATTCAGTGTTTGTCAGTGCAGAACAAAAGCAGCGCAGCTCTCCCTTCGCTGGATACGACTTCAAGGTCTCAGCTCAGAACACTGTGCCAGTGTTTACACTCCGAGGTATGAAGACATAAAAGCCAATTGTGTCAAGTACAAGTCACAAATTCACCACAGGGTTTCAAAGGTGTTATAATGAGTCATTTCCCTCTTGATATTAAAATGAGCGTTGAGGAGACCGGCGCTCAGGACTTGTTGCGGTTGAGAATTATCTTTTAAAATCAACGGACGTTCGATCTGCGTAGCCTGCGTGAACTTTTAATAATGATTCCAGTAGAATAGATCACAGATAACAGGTTGGTGTTGAATAGTAAAGGTGTCGATCAGAACTTTGGAGCTTGACATGAGACCCAACCCCCTTTTCTTAAAGTCCATTGTGTTATATTTAGGTTATAATCTGTAGGTTGACTTTACCTTTGTGTCTTCCTGAGATTACCTGAAACAATATACAGTCGCAAACACACGTACAGTCGTTCTAGCAGAGCATTCGTATGAGTACCTACTGTATGTGTAACAGCTGGGTTATGATCACAGGGGGGGGGGTAATGGTTTAAATATGTGGGGAAAAAACGTGGCACATTTTCAGACAGGAAGGTCTTAGTGTTGCGCTGGATCGAGGATTCAAGAAGTTGCAACAATATTTGCCTAATGAATGAAAAAAGGGGAGCTTAGCAGAGGAATCGAAACCCGGCTTATTTCCTCATATTTGCTGGGTTTAGTGGTTTGTGAACGTTAGATTGTAAGTTTTGGATCAGGGAAGTTCACACTCCCAATTCCAATCTCAGAAATGTGTAGGAGAGACGGGTCCTCCGGGGCTGCTTGAACCATCGGACAAGCACTTCAGCTCAGCCGCCTGCGAGTGTGTTGTTGTTTCAATCCATGAAATGATAAATACTTGTCAATTTCTAAATAAATAAAGGTAAACACTGTTGCATAGTTAACTTTTGGCATGTCTAAGCCAGCTGAGCCTGGTTCTGGGTCCAGCGGGTACTGTTTAGTTAAAGACGGTATGACGGTATAAACACTGTATGTATATAAGACTGGGGGTTTGTGGGTCAATGACACTCCTCATGGCTACTGTAGCAGATAGTTGAGGCCCAAAGGCCGTATAGTGGCAGAGTTATGCAACCTCTGGTATGTCACGGCTAAAGGAAGCCTGCAGTGAGAGGAGCTGCTCTTCAGAGACCGGCCACGGGCTCCTCACTCTGAATACGGTGCTACAATAAACACCAGGCCGTCATTCCTTCAAGCACCCGTGTGCTGTCATCCTGCGATAAGATCTGGCTAAATAAAAGGAAAAAGATATGATTGATAGCCCTCGCTTGCAGTTTCGAAGTGCTAATGTTGTTATGTTACTAAATAAATCAATCGCTTGTAATACGGATGTCACGCAGTTGAACTGTAACCGCAGCGATCGGTTGGAGCTGCTCTCGCAGGGTGCGAGTCCAAGGCCTTTTTGTTTGAGAATGACATGTGGATCCAGGAAAACAAGACCGCATCTCTCACTTCCCTGACTGTTGTTTGGCTCCTGGGTGAGCTGACTCACATGTCAGCAAAGCGGAATAGTAATATACTTGAGTTACAAGTAGCAATAAACGGATTTCTTTGTATCAAATTCACCGTCCCCCCTTTTGAGTCGCTGCACCAAACATAGTGGAAAAGTCTTGCTCTGTTTTATTGCACCTCTGTGGCCAGTGTGAAGACTCCTGATGGGATCTCTGAGATGTCTTTGATCTCAAAACACATCGACGTTCACACAGAATAGCTCAGCTGCACACGAAGCGTATGTAAACTCTTTAACAACAACATCGGGGATCTTGTTGACATAGGAGTTCGCTGGAGCGGAGCCAGAAGCTCAATATGATCCAAGTCGGTTAGTGAGGTTTCCCTTTGATCACTGGGCTTCATGCGGTGCGTTTATGGCCGGACCTCAGGGCTGGAACACTCGGCCGCCCACAGTATGTTTGGCAAGAGAGATGTGAGGCCAGTCGAACAAGATAAGACGCAGTGAAGATTCGCTGGCGTTGACCGTTAGTCTACAGAAAATGCATTTTAATTTTTGGATCCAGTCTGTCCTTTAGTGAAGAAAAAAAGCAACAATCATATGATCTCATTTCAATTTTTCCGACTGTAAATCGTCTTCATCAGTGTAAACAAGCCCCCCCCCCCTCCACTGGGTGAGCGTTCACCATCACATGCCTGCTGTGGACGTGTTCATACTCTGAGTTTATATATGAATTCCAATGTGGGAAGCATGTGGGCATCCGTGTTTATTGGAGTATTCATGCCTCGTGTGTTTATGCAGGAATATTCTTTCGGGGGTTTGGTTTTGCATGTTTAATCGTATGTGTAGGTTGTATTATACATGTATGATATGCTGAAATAACATCATCATTTGTTTCTTTGTCCTGTTCTATTGTGCATGTTTGAACTTTCCCCCCGAGCGATCGAAAGATGAACGTAAATAGAAGCGATCATGCGATTCTCTGATTTAAGTAGGTGCGTCAATCTTAGCCAGTTACGTACGACGACTGGATGTTACACATTAATAACAACTACTTCCAAACATGTGTTGGTCTTTCTTCACGCTTATCATATAGGGCGGGTTAATCTAAATCAGAAGAAACAAGCCCCCATGTTTGTTTGTTAGTTACCATGGTGATGAGTCTCAACCCATATGTTTGCCTGAAAAAAAAGGAACAGTGACGCATTTCTAAAAAGTTGAGAAATGTACAACTCGAAGCGCTCGGAGAGGCCGCTGCCTGCAGCCACATGTGTTCGCTCCTCATTGGAAACAATTGAGAAAAGATGTGGATACAGCGTGTGTCACCTTGTGATTGTCTCGTTTTTCCTCTGTAAGCTGTAATTGTTCGAAGCTGGCCGTCCAGAGAAAGGGAGTGTAACGTTCAGGTTTCTGATCGGCGCAGACTGGAGTCTCTGCTTACGGTGACGAGCAGAGTGACAGCTGTCAGCAGTGATGGAGTCTGATGTGGGTTGAACACACATTGGGTTGTTCTCTGCTTCATCCATGTCTGCTGTCTGCAGGTTCTATTACTTCCTGTCACATTCGATGACCGAGGCTGGTGACAGCGTCTTCTCCCAGGCTCAATTAGAATATAAAATCTGCAGGTACCACACCAGTTTGAGTATATAATTTAACTTCCATCATTGCCTTGTGGATATTGATTACGTGAGGTGAATGGACGAGCAGATCGTGTAACTCCAATGTTATATCAAACTGCTTTGGCTTATCAGAATATCTGATCAGCTGTGATCTTGTTTACTCAGTCCAGAAAGACAGAAAGACTTTCTGTATTCATAAATATATATTTTAGGTTTTGGCTGTGCTTGCCAAGGTCGGCCCGACGATACAACTCTGGATGGAGACACAAATTCGATACCCCTCGATCCATATTCATGAGAATCTAGGAGATGTTGATACTTCCAACCGTGTTGTGTTTGTGGGGTACAGTCGGTATGCAGCTCCAGATTAGACATGTGGGTCTGGTACCTTGTACAGAGGGAGGCTCGACTTATGTGCTGCATCTCACTGATAAAACTTTTGTAAACATCTTGGGGGGGAGTCTGGACAAATGCTTGTTAATGAGGTTTAGAAAGCGTGGGGGTGTGTGGGTGGTCTGCGCTCTGTTGTGAAGAATGTCGCCTCTGTGGGTTTCTCACAGGGCCGACGCATTAGCATTGACTGACGCTGGCCTCTGAGTATTGACTGAAAGCAGAGACACGCAGCCCACTCACACACACGACCATTCACATCAGCATGACGCTAATAGCACATTCCATATTATTGTATGTGTGTGTGTGTATGTGTGTGTGTGTGTGTGTGTGTCATTCTTTATCTGGACTAATGAAGCAGTTGAGCTCATTTTAAACATGCGCTGACTTCACCTCCCTCCTCTCCCTCCACTCACAGCGACAGCCTCAACCCCTCGGTCAAATCTCCACTCCGCCAAGACGAGGGTCCTCATAGTCTTGGCAACAAGCTCCAGTAAACTTTCGAGAATAGAGCTGACCTGACATAACCCTGGAGAGCAGGGCTGAGACAGAAGGGAAGAGCTGAGATAATGAAACCTCGTTGATGAGACTTCCTCATTTGGAAGATGCTTTTACCCAGAGTGACTTGTAACTGAGGAACAAATCTAAAGCTGCAGCATGTGCATTGAAAGGCGTCTGAGGAAATGCCCGATCTGTGTCATCCAGTCCAGAGAAAGTGTGTGTGTGTGTGTGAGCAGTTCATGTGTATGCATGTGGAGTCGTCAGTACATGCCCCAGTGGGTCTGACAGCTCCCTTCACATTTCTTTCCCAGACCGATTCCAAGCCGTCTATCATCTGTTGGCTGTTTGTTTGGAAGACTTTCTCCCTTTAATGCTTCACTCTGGCTTTAGTTGACGGTGTTCAACTCCTTCTTTAGGACTCTGAGTGAAAGAGGGGCGTGTCTGCTTCCTGCGGAGATGCAGGAGAGATGGCAGCTGTAATGAAGGAGAAGAAACAAGGAGCTGGGGAATTCTTCCCTCGCATGCTCAGAGGAAAGATCTGACCGGAAGATATTTGTGCTCTGCATGTGATGTGCATTGATTTTGTTTATATTGGTGCAGCAGTGGATTTTTCTATCCACATACACCCCTAAAAGAAATTGTGCTCGTGCTCAGAATGTGCGATTGTATCACAACAATCATCTGGTCGGGGTTTATTTTGATCATAGATGTTTTTCTTGAAAATGTCATGTGGATGCAGCAGATCCAAGAGGCTGATAAATAAAGGCGCTCGCCGATCTGACGCTGGTGTCCCAACGGTGTCCACTAACAGCCTACACTCACTGGTCCTCATTACAACACAACCAGGCGTGGTCCTCGGTCTGAAGTATTTAGAGGGAGCAGGTTTCTGGCCTCCTCGCTGGGATGAACTCTGTTGTTGTGGAAGCGTTGATGGCACACGACGGCAGGAGCGGGGGAGCACGGAGGACCACGGAGGACCACACCACACATGTTTCTGATAATGTGTACTCTGACCATACGTGTTGGCTAAGACAGCAAAGGACTGTGACAATCCAATTCCCTGTACACCTGGAATAAGGCATCTCCGTAGTGTTCTCATCTTCTGTTTTTTGTACAAACAAAGCATGAAATGAAAGCAGAATGAACTGGAATAAAATAAACAAAGAGCTTTATTAAAGGCGGCCATGCACGTAATTAGCTGATGCACTGTTCTAATCAAACTGATCACGTAATAACGTTCCTCCCTCAATCCAGTTGACTTGGTGACACGTTTCATTCGGCTGTGTTGAAACTGTGGATTCGCTCTCTGAAGGTTCTGCAGGTACAAGTGACTCATAGGAGAACAAGTTGTTTTCTTTTGTCTTTTGGCTCAGTTGGAGGAAGAGCCCTCATAAATTGCTTCCTCAATACTCTTGACTTTCTTCAGCCCATTAATTGAGGTACTCTATCTTTTCTGGTTCCTCTTTCGGGCACTTGGCACTCATTCAGCAGCTGATTTGACATAGACTTTCCATCAGAACAATGAAGTCTGAGTCTGAGTTCAGGGCTGCTCGCTCTCTATCGACTCTCAAGGAGTGAATGAAACAAAGGGAACCAAACATTTGGTCTAAATTCTTCTCCAGCTCGGCCACGTACCTTTTTTTCTCTTTGACATTTCAACTCCTCAGATTTGTAGTGGTCCGATACGAGTTGATGCATTTACTGGCAGATTGTTACCTTGAAAACACTCAACACATTTCGTGAGTTAACCGCAGAAGGACCACATTCTGTCCCACAATCGATGATGTCATTCCCAGCAGCCGCTGCCATCTGCCTGTCAAGCCTCAACAGTGGTACGAATCTCCTCCAGCTGACTGTGTTATTGTCTCCCGACACTCTAGTCCTCCAATAGAACTGAAGAAGACAACCGGCTCTGCAGAGAGACGGAGGTTCTGGTCGTTTCCCCTCTTGACGTAAATAATCTTTTATTACATTTTCTGCATCGATGCATTAAAAACCTCAATTTTAGAACCGCGAAATATCTCTTAATCAATTATCTTTCTCCTGGTTACATTTCCTCCGCTGAAGGGATGTTGAAAGCCGCTGAAATATAACAGAAGCTCCAAGTTCTAGAATTACACTTAAGAGTGAATTTATTTAGTGTTGGCTTTACGCTCCACGGTTCGGCTGTCTGCTGGACGAACACCATCAAAGGGTCTTACCGACGGTCTGCTGGCTGCAGACACCGCACAATCAGCCCGGCCACAAGCCTCCAGTACAACTGATCAACGGTTTGGCTCTCAGCACTCTGTTACATCTGCAGAAGGTATCCAGACTAACATAAAACATAGTGAGAACGCTGCCATACGGCCTGTTCTGGAGCAGCTTAACTTAATTTTTATGTGTATTTAATAATTAATAATTCTAGATTTAATGCAAACAGTGATTACAGTGAGTTTGCAGTGTTAATGACAGTATGTGTGTGTGTGTGTGTGTGTGTGTGTGTATTGTATTGCCATGTGACCATTTCAATATGGTATTACTAATTCATGATTCTAGTTAAACAAATGTCTCTGTTATCTGTATTACAGTGTAGTATTTTACAAAGCTGTCCGATTACCAATTTTCACTTTAACCGCTGAGCCTCAGCAGAAATCCTCTCCGCCTTCGTCCTGCACGCTGTCGGACTTTCAGCTGTCTAAGAGGAACAAGAAAGATTTAAAAGGAGTTTAACAAGAAATGCTTCTCTGCAAAGGTTTCAAATAAGAAATAGTAGTATTGATATCATCAGATGTCATCAATTCAGGTACTCGTCTGTTTCCACGGTTACATGCCCGCCCGGCCTCTTGATTCTTATATTATTTAAGACTGGCGTATTGATTTTAAAGTGAGGCACATGGATCTGCTGAGCCGGTGCGTCTGTAGGTAACTCTATCACTCCCTTTAAAGGGAAAGTGGATTTATCTACATCCTCAACAAGAGATTTCTTCTTTTTTTTGCCTTCCAAGCAAGTCTGTGTACAAGAAAAGGTGCAGGGAGCCGTAATCGAGCAAGCAAAGGAGTAAATGAAAGCTGCAGAGACTGGTATTGATTCTCCGTGAACTCCGTGCTATCTTCAGGTATAGCCTCCAAAAACTTTCCTGGCAGGGCGCTTGTCCAGTGTGTGGCTGGTTTGGTGTCTGGGACTTAGGCCAGCATCCTTCTTCTGCACCCCAGGGTGCAGTCTGCATGCAGGCTGGTTACATATGTGAAGTGACCCGAGGAGGTTCTATATTGATTGCTGTTATGTTTGAGGGGGTGGGGATGTGTTGTTTTGCATGTTTGCGGGTATAGCCGTGTCCGTTTGGTTAGATCAGGCCATTAGATGTGCATCAGATTTAATGCAAACAGGCAGCACTGACTCCGCCGCGCTGGAGTAATTGGACCTTGTGGGGAACATCAGCCCCACATACTCATGTCAAGACACGCACACACACACTCACACTTCTCATACTATCATAATCATCTTGTTTTACAGTTATCAGATAAAAGCCAGCCTGTTGTGGAATTGGAGACTCATCGCTCGGATTAGCCAGTCAGACTAGTGCTTCATTGTCTGAGGAGGGGAAGCCGAGTGCGACCGAAAGTATGGCCAGGAGAGAAAAATCACCCCGGTGAGGTATCTCACACAAACATGTTCACAGGGCCAAACTGACATTCCTTTAATCCACTCAAGAATTTGTCGTGAGAATAATCCTTCCCTCTGTGAACTGGAGCGACGAGCATCCACCTAATTAGAATTAGAAGCTTACCGCTCACCCAAACTGAAGTGTTGATGGATCGTAGTTCAATGGAGAGAATTTCATTCTAGCAGTCCTACATTTAAACTGATTATACTTCAGAACGTTGGGGGGACTTCGAGGTTTCCTGTGTTTAAAGTTCCAATGGATTTTCTAATAAAACAAATCAACTGGAGGAGATAATTAAAGCCCGATTCTTTATCCTGACCCCAGGAAACCTTCCTGCTCTGTGACCTTTCTACAAATTGATGCAAGTCAAGAAGGACTCTGCCATTATTCTCTCTTCCCCCATGTGACCAGTAATTCTAACTGGATGAGTGGGAACTAAAGAGATGCAACTCTTCCTGTCCATAAGTGTTCATCTCTGCTCGTCCTTTTTTCTTTGATGACTCTTTTTAATCGTCTCATCTCTTCGCCTCCCCCTCACTCTTGTTGCCGTCCTCTCGCACTCCAGGATCTCTGACCTTCTCCAGATTATATTCAGCATCTGTTAGTCTTCATCTCCCACATCTCCTTCATATCATTCTTCCACAGTTTGGTTCTTATCTATATTAACGGTTATAATAATATATATTAATAATTGTTTGTGTGCTCTCTGTATCTGTACGGAGGGACCGGACCAGGCATGAATGGGTCTGTGTTGTGGAGTTGGTAATGGTCTGTTGTTCACCTGGTCTGCCCTCTGTCTCCGTTAATCGATCAGCTCTGGAATAATACAAAGCACCTATTAGCTGTTTGTAAGATGCAATGGTTTTTCCACTATTGATTTCTTTTCTTTTTTTTTTAATAGTCAGGGTGTTTGTATTCCGAGTGTGTGCAACTAATGTTGTTTTCAAGTTTCCGTAGTTTGTTAGAATCAGTAGACAAGTTAAAAACAGTTTTTTGTTTCCCCCCTTGGTGCTGTTCCTGTCTGCACACAAACAGTAGACAAACAATCATTCTGCTGGTGGAGCGATGAGTAAATACAGGAAGACGGACCCGAGGAAGATCCTATCTGCCACGATATCAAGAATAGTGAAAACATCTGGGATCCCATCCCAACCAGTCCAGAGTTTAATGTCCAGATGTCCACCTTTACCTTTCAAGGCCCTCAGATTGTAGACGGATGAAACTATCACAACCTCCTTTATGATTCATGAATTGAATCCAGCGTTATATCTTTCTGTTTCTTTCGTGCTAGCATGCAAGTTTGGGACTGAAGGTGGGCTTGCAGAGTTCCAGCTATGTCAGGGCAGATTGGGACTGCCAGCTTTATGAATCTGTGCATTTATATTATTGCCCTTTGCAGTGTGTTTATTGTGGAAATACTTATTGCAATAATATTAAAAAATATAGTCCAGTTCTGTTTAGCTTTCTTTGGGTGTCATGGGTCTTCTGCAATATTAGTAGGGACGCGCCCACTTGATAATCACATGACTCACTCACCCTGAAAGCTCAGGCTTCCTCTGAAGTAAATAACAATATAGTCTAACTTTATTTGTCATTGATGAGTTATTCAATCAACTGGTTTGGAGTCATTCCTTCGTTTCTCCTCCAGTCCAGCTGTGTCATGGCCCTCGCCCATCTCCATCCCGCCCATGCTTCCACCCCTGCATAGTGTGCCCGTGAGTGGCATGCATGCTAATTGTGCTAATGAAGGTCACCCAGAGGAACAGCTGGAGCACCTCTCTGTACCTGCAACACTCACAGTCGGGGAATGGCTGCCTGGTGAGAACCTTACCAGAACATCGATAAACACCATATGCTCCCCGCCCGCCACCTCACACCTTCCTCCGGGCCACCAGAGAGACGTTCAATCACAGAGCCTGGAGACGTGCAAAACATGTGAAACACTGCGGCCCGGCTATTAACATGTGTTCTAGGTGATCAGATCACATGTGGACAGTCTGCAAGGACCTGGGAGGTCTGCTGTCCAAACGATTTCCAAAATCCACCTAATCTAGAGGATATAACTGATGCCTGCAGTGCATTAATGTCTTTAACTTTACAAAGAGTTTATAACCCTTTGCACTCGATGGGATCACTTTGCAGACAATAAACGGTGATGCAGAACCTCTGCGCATCACTTTCTTCCTAGCAGGTGTTCACGCCAACGCCAGGCAGTCAAAAAGTTTCGTGTTTGTCCCGATCTAAAGGTCAGACAGGATGTGGACTGGCACCTTGGCATCTCCTTCTCTTCAGGCAGCTCGGTAGCTGAGCAGGACCCCGCGGGGACTCTGGAGGTCTGCTGTTGAGTCCGCCTCTGGGTGGGCTCCGCTCTGGTATTTCGTATGAAGGGCACGGCTCAGTGCCCCTGTAGAGACTCTGTGACAGTCCTGTATCAATACGCTCTGCTCACTATTAGGATGCCAAGAACACTCACAGAAGGACGCGTCTCTTCTGGAGATACATTCTTTAGTTTCTGTGGAAGTGGAGGATGAAATCAGAACAATTCAACACATGATTAAGAATGTTCCTTTGTTGTGCAGCTGCTGGAAATTGCCCATATCCCTCCGTTTGCCGAAGGTAACAGAATCGAGGTTCCCATTTTTTTACTGTAACACAATGCTGAAGACGGAAGGAAAGGAGAAACAATATCATGGTTTGATATCACTCTCACAACTCCCAGCTGTTTTCCTGCCGCACAGAGACGAGACCAGATGGAAACCCGCTGACAAAGCGAACAAATGAAGCCTTTCCTGTAAGTGATCCATCTTGGCAGAGTAGCAATCCGTGCCCTTTAATGACACTGTTTTTATCTGTGTGTGGATGTGTGACACACCCACACAAATGGATTTATAGTCATTACCATGTAGCTTTTGTGATCTCTTAGAGATCAGACGTGTTTTAAAAATCCTCGGTCTTAAAAGCTTTTGACTCTCAACAAATGTCAAACCGTGACCCGCTACGTCACAAAGACGTATTATATTACTCAATGTGACATTAAGTGCACTTTAAAAAGTCTCCTCCACTCAGCCTCAAACTGAGTTTAATCTTCAAACACATCTGCTTTAACAGTAATCAGAAACTCAATCAGATTGATCGAGTCATGTGTCACACTTAACCGTTGTTTATTGTATCACTGCACAAATAGGTTCCCAATGTACAGTTGTATGTTGCTCATGTGACCGGTTCACATTCTTTGTTCATTCCCACGACCCCTTTTTGTAATAAGTACTGAATTACCTGAATTATGGATCCTCCTCAGACACTCCTGCTCTGACCAAAGGATCCTGAGAACAGGACTAATTGACTTAGACCGAGGAGGAGCCTGACATCTTCGTCCTCCAGTGTTTATAAGACGGTAAATTAAATCAACTTCATGATCCCGATGTCATGAACAAACCCTTTGGTGAACATCCCCATACGGTACGTGCATGCACACATCACCACTGCTTCATTTTAGATCAGCTTATGGCATCAATAGTATATTTAGAGACTTTTGGGAATATGGACCATAGATATGGTTCTGTAAAGAGGTTAAATGTATGGTTCTAATTTAATTAGTCCTGAGTTTTGTTGGTGTCCCTTAATGAGCAGACTTAATGGAACCGTCTCACAAACCGTCTTCATGCCTTCATTCCTCTGGATGTCTGATGGAGGATCTTCCTGACGAGTCTTCATCCAGCCTTGACTGGCGAGGAACACTGATGGATGTTTATCCACCAAACACTCATCTTTCATTGCCCCCCCCTCCCCCTCCCCTCCCCACGAAATTCGCACAAGTCAAAAGTTTAAACGCCTTGCAGAGAGATGGATGATGCAGCGGATGCTGTGGAAGAAATAGCGGAGCAAAGGTTCATAAAGTCGGATGTGACTCTGCTGTTTTTTGTTGGATATGTTGTTCCCCTTCGAGGAAAAGCTACATGATCCTTAGAAATGGAAACAACACGTCCTTAAATGAACAGTAGACTGTGCACAGCTGAAAGTGCCCTGCAGGATAGTGTTACATTGTGCAATCTTTGCACTTTATAAACGATTCTCTTTTTTCTGGCCCCAAAAATATGTCAGTGAATTCACCTATTACAACTCTGGCAGGGAAAGATTTCCTCCAACTCTGTGTATTCTTGGATGTTTCGGGAGAGTTGTGCAATATGAATCTCCTTCTCTCCCTGCTTATTAGATACAGAATAATAATACTCCCCTAAAGTTTGTTTTAAAGAAGAGAGCAAATCGAGGAGGAATTGAGATCTGGAAACAAGCCTGGAGTTCCGTGTTTGGATTGGTGATTTGATTTCACTTTTTAAGGGCTCGAGGTACAATTCACTTGAATGATTCACAAATACTCAGCATGTGAGTAATAGTAAATGATTATTATCATAGTGGGATGTAGATTAGTGCAATCATGAAGTAGCAGGATTCAATTTTAAGATTACATCAAATCAAAAGCCGGCTCACCAAGGCCAATATACAAATCCTTTAATTGATGATGTTATGATGAACAAACACATTTAACCTGATACCAGTTATCTAAAGATCCATCTCCAGCTCCAAAAACTGGAGAGTGCTAAAAAAACGTGTTTTCAAATCCTATCATCTGACCCAGGTTTGACACAGATGGTGTTTTTGGTTGGAGGATTTCTCTTCCAGGAAATCAGTTTAGGTCATCCTGGAAGAGTAAGCCTGCAGGAATGTACCTTGTTCCAACTGAAATGCTAATATTTACTATATGTTTCAGTGATGTCATCCAGATCAGGGTGTCAGGAGGTCTGCTTGTATCAAACACTCAGACCCTGCATGTGTTGCTCCGTGTAAAGAGATGCAGCTGTACTTTAATATGTTCTAACCTGAAAGGCAACAGGGAGCCAGGAGATTGGAAGTAAATCCGCCATCACAGTAGAGAAGAAGACTCGGGGTCGCTGGCGCGGTGTAATTACATATTTCTTTGTATCCACGGGCTCTGGCCCTCGAGGGGTTCGAAGGGGTCCGTGGAGCCCTGGGTGATGGGCGAGCTCAGGGGGGCCATAATGTGTATCACAGGCCGGAGCTTATATATCTTATCAGGATGTTTACAGGAGCAGGAAACAAGAGGAGGATGAGCACCACAACGACCTGCTATTGTGGAAAACATAATTGGTTTCTTTGCCTCGATATTCAGTGTTTTTCTTCATCCTGCAGCAGCCAAAGCTCCTGCTTCTCTTCACCTCGTGTCTCTCAAATCTCACTGTTGTGTTGCAGGTAACTAACTAGTCATTTTGTATCTACAACATCTGTTTACCAAAAAGTACAAGAATAATTCAACTTGTCAAACGTGTCGATTCAGCAAAAGTAGTTCTAAAGAAGCTCCGGTGCCTCCGATGAGAGTTCGCTTGTTTCGGATGGCTGACGCAGGAGTTGTCAAGCCTCCAGAATCCTTTTTTAATGCGTTGTCCTTGGGTGAGTGTTATAATTGAATGTATAACAGATGTGACTGGAGGCAAAAGACAGCAGTGTTTTTATAAAAAGTTCTTTCTCTAAAGACTTGAAGGATGAAAGGAATCACTTTGGAAAGGTCCTCAACAACAAACACACAGACGCTCGCTGATATCAGTGGGCCTTCAGTCAGTCAGGTAAACTAACTTATGTAAATATATATCTATATATATATTCATACAGGAGTACAATATTATGTTACTGCATGTGAAAATAATGTACAATATTTATATATTAGTAGAACTCGTACTGTTTTCTTCTTCCTTTTATCTTCCCATTTAATATTAAACCTTTTTCTGTGCACTGTCTTTCCAGCGAGCCTTGACAGAACAACTGGATTTGTCAAATATTTAAAGAGACCACTTTTATCAAAGGGATTATCTTGTTCAGAGGTTCACGGCGGTTTGTCTCCTATTGAAATAAATATGCTACATTCTTCCGCTCGTTGGATAAAAAGTCCTTGTGGGATAAATATACCGCTGCTCTAAGGATTATTGGGACATTCAGAGAAAAAGATCCTGTAACTAAAGCACATCTCTATATATATATATACATCTTCATACAGTCCCTAGAATTTACAGTATTAGTCGAATGTTTAATCCTTGCAGAGGGACGTCCAGCTACTCTGTATCTGCTCTCGCTTGCACACCTATTATTCACTGTGGAACATACAGATTCCTTTAATATTGGTGCCTTGCCACTGCATGGGCGCCGTTCTGCCTTAGGAGGCCTCAGACACAGAAGTCACTGTCTTCCAGTCCATGAATGGACTGAGGAGGCCTTTGTTCCGAGGTGCTGCTGCTAGTCTAGCCGGTGCTGTGGATCATTGGGGTGACAGCCTCTCTCAGAAGATAACAGTGTGTTTCAGCTTAAGCTGAGTAGGGGCGACTTTATAAAAGGACCTGTGACCATAGATCAACCTTAGACAATAATAACTCACCGCACCATTCAACTCATCTGGCACCGGATCTATAGTTCATTTACATCTTATTCGCTCTTCTCTTGGTATTAACACGATTGTTACCGGTCCGATCCCGGCTCCTCCTCCAGAGACCACGCCGAAGTGTCCTTGAGCATGAACACTGACCCCCTCCTTGCACATGATGCTGTGTCATCAGTGCATGGACGTGTGACAGCAGCTCGGCACCTCGCGGAGCAGCCACACTGTTCATGCCAACAGTGTGTGACTGTGAGTGTGAATGGCTGAATGAGGCAACATTGTAAAAAAGCGCCTTGATTACATCACCCGTCACGTCTGTTCATAAACAAGAGGATTTCTGTTGCATGTACAAATGGAGATCTGCTGGTTCTGGCCTCCCCTTCTGTCTTCATGATGCTCCAGGAAACAGAACTCCTGTTAATTATCAACCCCAAGTTAAACATGAGCAGGGAGCAGCGGTAGTTTGCTACTTGTCTGATACTGGCCAGGTGCCATCCCCTGCTTCTCAGGTGTCTTGTGCCATACAAATGAGATCACCATGGCAACGCTGTCTCCTCATCATTCGTGCCGAGAGTCAATAGACTGCTGCTTTGTGAAGAGATCCTCAACCCACCTGCTTTAGAAAAGAGCCTGTGAAATCTTCCCTGAAGTAGATTAGATGACAGCCGGATTAAAAGCAGCCTTTATAAGAGTGATTTAAGGTTGAAAGGAAGCGTTTGGCTGCCGAACTTGTTCCACCTTTTGACACCAACTAACACCGCTGGTGGCGGAGGGATCGGGAGCAGCGAGGGGTGAAATGTCTTGCTCAAGGTCACTTCAACACCGCCTCTGAAGGACCTGCTCTTCCTCCTGAACCGAAGCAGCTGCACATACCTTGCTTGCGGAGGGTAGTATCATTGTTTACGAATGGATCCAGTTGGATTACATAAGACGAAGGGAAGTTATTAATGTTATACCCATGTGGGTGGTCCCTTTTTCCCTTTTTCTGTAAGCTTTCATGTTTGTCGAGCTGAAGAATTTCTGCATGCATTCCGTAGTTTTCCGATACTTACGACGGTGATGGATGTAACAGATTTGGTTTCATTTCCTTCCAATTACCACAGACGTTCTGGATGCATTCATAATGGACAGACTACACACTTCTCACATGATCAGCTGCCATTACTCGTCTTGTTCCCTGGCGTTCCCGTTTCTCTCCTCACAGCCGCAACTATGATAACATTTCCATCGGGGGGGGGAGCTGATCCTATGAACATTTCCTCTGTGATGTCCGTGAATAGCCGAGTATTCCTTCAGGCCACAGACCTTGCGTATTGCCAAGCATAACAAGGGACTGATCCACTGGAGGAAATGACTGCATGTCACCATCAGAGCATGAGAAAGGAGCAGGATAGGAACCTCAGCGTGGCCTTCCTCTGACAGCCGGCCCACATGGAAACAATAGCTTTGGCAGCCTCTCCAAGCTTTCGGTTGTTCCTTGCTTCTAGACCAACTATGTGGCCAAGTGTTCTTTATGAGGTACGTCTTAAACATGGTATTCAGGGTGCAGAGGGATGGAGGTCACCTTACATGCTCCATATTCCAACCACTTGAGTTCATGTGCAGGAAGGAGCGTGTCTCCAGCACATTGATTTGACCTGTGATGCTCAATCTCACTTTAAGAATTAATACAAGAACTTTAATTTCAGTAATTGTATGATATGTAACCTGAGACAAAGAGAGTCAACCGAATGGGGAGTGGATCTGAGAGCCTCCAAGGTGTCTGAGCTTCAGTGTTGATGTGTTTACGACTTCACTCCGTCGCCCTGATGTAGCAGGTGGTTCCCATGTCTAACGGTGCATTTCAGCAACAAGTAAAAAGTCCGTAAATTCTCTTCACTGTGAGCCAAAAGATCATTTAGCCTGTGATGCAACGGTGTGAGTCGAAGCGATTGTTTTGAAAGCGGGCTCAACACAAAGCCAGCGACGGTGAATATGCTAATGCCGCAGCGTGCTGCGGGGCTGCAGGGTTGTTGCTGTTATCTCTCTGTTATGTTGCTCAGTGCGCCTTTGGAAGCCGTTGAGCCGTGACATACGTGATTGCTGCTGCAGAATGTTGTAAAAGTCTTCTCCAGCCCAATATAAGAAGTATGAAGTCCTCTCCCCGTGCCAGGATTGAATTCACACTGCTCTGCCTGTCTTTCGTCTCTCTTCAGTCCGCCTGCTTTCCTACTGAGAGCAATAAAACCTCTTGATCAATTTGGGGGGAAATGGAGTTTCTTTGCTCGACGCTATCGTGCGGATTGGATGACCCCTGGTTTCTGGACTTCTACCCTTCACTACACCGGTTCATTAAAACCAGCTGTCATCCTCCTCATGAAATGTTTTGGTTCCTAGATCTTCTGTCGGCTCCTCTGTGATCCAAGACGGATCTGATCACTCACCTCATCTGCTCGTCATGGTTGTGGCTGTCAGTCTGCCTTTGTTCCACCTTGTGACCACAAGCAATTCCTGTATTAACCGCAGCTGTCTGAGTTGATACACAAAAGATGTCCAAACATCCCTCCTCTCGGGGGAGCCTGCTGACGGGATCCATCACCTGATGTAACAGACGGCCCTTCCTACGTTTTTATAAATAATATACAGGAGGATCCACCGAGCAAAGCTAAACAAAGCACATGGTGGAGACGTGACAACCAGCTAGTGATATCTGTGTGTTTTGGAAGAGACGAGGACCAGAGCGAGCAACAATATAGAAAGTGACCCCGAACACTTCCTCTTCTCCCAGATGACACAATAGTGGATGTGGGATAGCGGAAGCAGAGGCTTTGACGTTCGGGTTACAAAAGCAACACCAGGAGCATGTCGCCCGTGAGAAGCACAAAGGCCTTATAGATACGTGGCTGTAATCTGGTGATGTGATAGAACGGCGGGCCTGGATAATCTACAAACATGTGGTGTCGGAGAGGAGTCGAACATGGATATCCATGGGAAAAGAAGTTTGTATGATTGGTGGGAAAAGTTGAGGAGAAAAGCCAGTGAAGGTTTTTGGCCCCTTTTTAAACACCAAGTTAGGTGTTCTTCAGTTCACACTACAGATAATCAGAGTGAAACCACACAGCAATTTAAACTTGGATTGGGAACAATACACATAAGAGTTTATGTTCTGTTGTGTGAAAGAAAAAATCTCTTATTGTTGCTCAGAGGAAATAATAATGTCTGTGTGTATGTTGGATTACTGCGAACAATGACGGAATAAAAAAAAACATTTCTGCTCGTAGCGTTTGTGTCCTCGTAGGAAGTGTTAGCGTGGTCGTCCATTGTAAGTGGAACCTTTTGTCTCCACATAATTACGCCTGTGGCTTCTCCTGACTTCACGACCTGAACTGTACATTTATCAGAATGTTCGTAGGTTTACATTGAGGTGCAGACTGTTACCATAGGTGACCCTAACGAAGTGGCTTGAGGATGTTTATCGGCTTCAAGTGTATCAAAAACTTCTTTTTCTTTCTCCACAGTGACAAACAAGAAACCGATCCACGTATCGATCACCAAGGTGAAGCAGTTCGTAGGATCATCTGCCTTCGTTAAAAGGTCGCAGTGGACAATCGACCAGCTACGGCAGGTCAATGGCATCGACCCCCACAAAGTAAGCCGTATTTAACCCTCTTGTACTATTGTTATATTTATTTATCATAGATAACGAGTATTTCTGGTACAAGAGATCAGCCCTTACCTGACTCCCTCGTGTCTCCGTCTCACTCTGGTTCCCTCCCAGGACAGCCCAGAGTTCGACCTGATGTTCGATAACGCCTTTGACCAGTGGGTCGCCGGTTCTGCAGGAGAGAAGTGCACCTTCGTCCAGGTCCTTCACCACACCTGCCAGCGCCACATCTCCGCCCGCAAACCGGACTTCGTCAACTGTCAGTCCAAACTGCTGGGGGGTAAGACAGTCAGCTTGCAGTGACACTCATTAACTTGTTACAGAACATACAGATCCAGCACTAATCAATCATTCCCTCTAATATATGTGATGGGGACGTTCTGTGCCTGAAGTGTGAAGCCCAACATTTTTTATTTTGTTTTCCAACCTTCAAAGTAACATTAAATGTGTGATTCCTTCAACCTGACATGATGCCAAACTAAACTTGATGAACTAAACTGCAGCGCGGCCAAATTCCAAACTTTAGTGTAACGTATACTTTGCACTGATTCTGCATGTAATTGGTCATTTCCTGGCTGCAAATGGTGTGTCTGCTGCCCAGGAGGTGGAGAACCCACGAGGAGGTGGATGCTTTCCTCCGTCAGTTAAACCCAGTCGAGAATACAACAATCTTGCCCGGATAAATGAGATATAAAATGTGTCCGTGCTTCAACTTTGTATTCATTTACTTCTGTATTCGTGGCCGAGGATCTGATTATAAACTCCTTGTCACGGGTGTGTAAAGGAGCCTGAATTCGATGGATCAAAAGGTTGCCGGGCATCTTCTGTTAGGGGGAACAGAGAGGAAGTCAGCTCGCTGTCCACTCCAGTTTAAGTCTCACACCAGTGCAAAACAAAGAACATGAGGCTGCTCAGGTGTGGGACCATAACTGTGGGAGACTCTGTCTGCAGGACGCCCTGTGGTGGACGCCCCCGAACACGGGACAGCTGGATAGTTAACAAAGATCTGGACAGTTGCACAGGTGCATGTTAGTGAACCTCGATGGGCCATCAGCCGACTTCAGGCTGCCGCCCATGTTGTTGCTGAGCCTCTTCTACCTCCCCGGCATCCTTTCATGACATGAATCTGCACTAAACCTGCGAGCTAAGTGGAAGCTTTCAAACACGCTCCATTAGGTCCCTCCAGATCCTACAATAGATGCTCTGTTCCTGTGTGTACTCTCGTGGTGAGTTAGTGTTTGAACTCCTCCCGTCTTATATAAACAAAAGGTTTTCACTCGTGTCAAACATGTTTCAGTTCTGTAACATGTTGTTCATCTTGTAGCTTTAATTAAACAAACAGTAACCGGTTCCTCCACCGCATGTCATTTATAAAGGATTGAACCCTCCAATACTTAACACGTAATCTAATAACCCAACCAGGTAACCCCGGTCGACTAATTTAAACTTATTTAAATGTTTTGAGCATCAAAACTGACCATGACTTTCGATATTTCTCACCACAGAGGACCAACCTG
>CAAKHC010019401.1:0-13628 GCA_901007825.1 Macroramphosus scolopax | reverse complement strand
CCACCGCATGTCATTTATAAAGGATTGAACCCTCCAATACTTAACTTAACATCATCTAATAACCCCGACCAGGTAACCCCGGTCGACTAATTTAAAACTTATTTAAATGTTTTGAGCATCAAAACTGACCATGACTTTCGATATTTCTCACCACAGAGGACCAACCTGTAGATTCAGTCATTGTCCGTTGCAAAGTGTTTATGAACAGAGTGAGGAAAGAGCTGGCAGAGCAGTCGGGTCATCTACGGAGACGAGGTAAGACAACGGACAGCGATCAGGACTAAACCTGTTTACCAGTTCATTTAACAGGGACGGCGCTCACTGAAGATGTAAATTAAACAAGAAACAAGCAAAACTTTGTTCTTAATTAAACGCATTTTCTATTTATATGTTCAGTTAACTTGAAGCAAGAGAACAACCTGCTACTGTTGAATAAAGACTCCTCTGATAACAGGGACTGTTGGGTGGTTACAGTCGTCTCAACAATGCAGTAATTACACAGTTTAGAGTCGCAACCGCGAAACTATTTCACTTCCTTGTTCACCTTTCTCTCGACCTCGCTTCCGCCGTGTGTAAACTCCCAGAAGAGGACTCGTGTTTCAGTCCTAGAATGTCTTTCTGATTAACACTGCTTCCGAAGGCGTCCCCCTTTCTTTATGCTCCTAATTGATTGATGCACCAACCTCGTCCTTCTGTATTCACAGTGTTCAGGTAGGGAAAAACATTCTAATCATCTGAGAACTGGAAGTAAACAAACTGAAAGAGAAAAGGCTCCGAGCCGAGAGGCTCTGAATCTGGAGGTAAAGCTGCAATGAGGATTGGAATCTTTTAGAAACACTGCTCGTTATCCCCCGTGCACCCCCCCTGCAGAGCGATGATGGGATCATGCACGCTCCCAGACTGACAGGCGTCTGTGGAATGTATTGTTTGCATGTTCGTTTTCTCTTCAAGTTAACCGTCCAATGTGATCCAGCGTCTCGGCGTCTTGGGAGGTGAATCTGATACGTTCTATAGATAATTTGTTCTCATCTCACCGGAGCTCCGCAGCCTGTAATCCAGCTCTTACAGAAGACTTGAAATAATCAGAGGTTGACTTTGATTATCTCCCCCCCGCCCTTGTTCTGTTTGTGCTCAGATCAAAAAAACAACTTGCTTTTCTTCAGTTCAGCCTCCATTGTTGCAGAAACACCAGCTGAGTGTGTTGATGTTCCGGCACAGCAACAACTTTCCTCCTGCATATCTGAGCGAGGCGTGTCGTGGACGTACGAGGTTCGGCTTTGTGCTGAAGATCATTATCTTCTATCGCAGTTTTATTTGCCTTCACTTTGTCAGAAGCTCCTTTTTTTTCTCGATTAATCTTTGTGATATCGGCGTCAAACAGCAGAGGAGCGCCCGCCTCATTAAGATCAAGGCTGTGATCTGAGCATCCTGAGCAACATGAAGGAGCGAGTGTTATCTCCTCCGATAACACGGGCGGTTGATCAGCTCCCCAATTTAAGTTAAGAGACACTAATGCTTAGTTTGAATGATTGTGATGGCACCACAACATAATCCACTCCTACACATGTTTCATTCAGCTCGCACTCCTTCATGAGCTCTCCAGAACGTCTCCACCCTGCCTGCTCTGTGATTACATTCTCCGCTGGGGGAGCCCACGCGGCAGCCTGCCTCTGATCTCTGAGGATGGAGAAGAAAGGAAATGATGTGCGGACAAATAATAGGAGATGTTCCCTGTGAGTGGTGTGGAGAGAGGGGGGGGGATTGAGAATGATGGGAGTATTGCTTCCCGGACTCCCCCAGAGGAGGAGAGGATTAAGAGGAATCTGTCTGAAGGTGAAGAGGTCTCATCCTTTCTAGTACGGACCTGAACGATCCCTGTCAGGACCAGAACAGCAGTTTGTTTATCCTTGTAAACCAGAATCCTATTCATCAACGACAGTCCCGGTAATCTGGTGTAATCTCCGGAAACTAGACCTCAGGTACCTCGTGTATGAGGATGTATTTCCACTTCCTCTTGTTGGTGTAGGTGTGAGCACATGTTCGTCTCTGGGTCTGCAGCACGGGCGTGTCGACAGAAGTGTCTTTGTCTTTGTCGGAATTAGCTTTTTTTTTTTTTTTTTTTATTGAACAATCTGTCCTCGCCGTTCGCTCCTCGGCCGCCGCAATTATCTGTCACTCAGCCTACCTGCCTCGACTCCACAGGACGTGCGGCGCATTCCCTCAACTCCAATATCCTGTTGGGAATAGATTGAATCAGGCTGGTCTTGTCTCAGTTCTGCAGCTTCAAACTCATCTACTGTGTATATATAAAGATATAAACCTGTTCCCACTGGGTGTTTGTTGCTTATCTAATTATCGAGGAAAGAAATAAATAATATCTCACAAGTGTGCACAGCTGTTACAGTCCCGTCTGGGCTGAACAGACTTTCTCTTTTTGGGCTCAGTGACTTTTGGTCTATTTCATTAATCCTGTTTGAACTTTATGTATTTATCTTGTGTTTCGGGTGCTGTCCTGCTCCTGCTGCCTCCCCTGTTACCTTCAGCCCTGCCCGACATGTAATTCCCCCACACCTGCTCTGCATCTGTTCTCCTCAGCCCAGCCCATCTCTCATTCTTCCCTGTTGGCTTAGATCACAGTAAGCGATTGTAGTCCGGGTTTTTTCAACTCGCCGACAGATTTCAGAGCTCGCCAGCCAGCAGAAGCCTCGGCTCAGAGGCGAAGCCTGCAGTACTGTGCAAAGCCCCACCAGTACTGTAACACGTAGCAGGTTGAGTCGTAACACGTTCAGCACGAAAACATCAACATGGTATTGTGTCACTTCCCACTTTAGTTTCGGGGACCAGATTGGCTCGCCGGGGCTTCCACCCTGTGAACGGTCTCGTAATGTGCAGACCAATCATGAAGTGTGCAAACGCCAATGGGAACATTTTGTATCGTGAACTCCTCACTCGCCATCTTATCTTGCGACCTGTTGTCTCCTTTTTTATTTTTAGAAGTACTTCAGCCTCGTTGTCTCTCTCAATTCTTTCCGATCTGATTAGCCTGCCGTCTGTTCTCCTGCTCATTCAGGTCCACGTGTCTCCACGTCGCGTGAGAACGGTGTCGTTGTGACAGCGTGTATGAACTTCCTTGAGTCAATGCGGATGTTTCCACCAAATCAACAAGATCTTGTGACTCTAATCTCACCATCCTTCTGTTATTATAGTCACAACACTGGCCACATTGTGAACCCTGTTTGCGAGTCTCAACCTCCACAAACCAGAAGCTCTCTGCCAAATGAAGTTAAAAGTTCCCATCAGTAGTTGTATATTTTTCCTGCCCTTCAGATACATTCAAACTGACAGATTATGCCCGGCTGTATCAATCATACTATATTGCAAGCGGAGAGGAAGCAGGAGCGAGATTGCCACCTCTGGTGAAGTTGTTAGCGTAGTTCAGCAGCACTCCCGACGTGCGGTAGATTAATGGCTTGTCAGAGGGAACATCCACAGGGCTGCCACGACTCTCTGAGGAGCTCATGTCTACTTTCCGGTCTCCTGGACTTCCCATGCAGACAAGGACATGTTTTGGGACAATATTTCTGAGGTTTTTGAGGTTATTGGACTTCACCTGTGATGGAAACCGTTGCCTCATATTTCAGAGGTCACTGGTGGAACTACACCCAGCCAGTATCACAGGTTCATTTGTTACAGCCTGTTTACTAACAGAACAATGTTCTCTCTTCCCTTTTCCTCCTTTCCTTCCTCTGCTCGTCTCCTTCGCCTCGCTGTGGCTCTGCTCGCTCCCTCGCTCCCGTCCTTCCCTGCAGGTAACAGTATACTCCACTCGGCCGCAGACAGCGTGACGAGCGCCGTGCAGAAGGCCAGCCAGGCTCTGAACGAGCGAGGCGAGCGGTTAGGCCGGGCCGAGGAGAGGACCGCGGACATGAAGAACAGCGCCGAGCAGTTCGCTGTCACTGCGCACAAGGTGAGGCAGCAAGTCAGCAGGACACATCCCGATGCATCACGTCGGATCACTGCATGTATTTGAAGGCAGTCGCTTCACCGTGACTCCAACCTCTCTGCTAGGAGAGGATAATGTTTCGTCTTCTTCCCTCACTAACTCAGTCGATCTCTTGTCCGTCCGTTCCACATCCCTCATAAGTCAGGAGCAGGAATCGCATGCTGTTTTACGAGGCTATCAACATAATACGATTTTTTTTACTGCAAAACAAACTCTCGCTTCGTAATGAGGACGACTAGTTATGATCGTTATCCTGCAGGTGTCTCTGTAATAGCACTCTGTGTACCCCCCCTAAACAGCCAAACACTCCCTGGTAAACAGACTATTGATCAGTGCACGCGTTGCACACTAGCAATGGCGGCACTGTGTAATTTGTAGCGCCGTGTCCCCCTTAATGATCACAGATGAGCTTCCCCACTGTGATTGCACAAGAACTACGATGATGAGAAAATGTGTGGCGTTGTTAGAGACGGGTTGCAGAGTCCCCTCGAGGAATCACTCATTTGCAGGCGTTAATCATTTCCCCCTCTCGCTGCCATCGGCGTCAATATCTGCAGTTTGTCCAGTGCGGTCTGATGGATTGACATTGAATACAGCTTAAGTGGATCGTGGAAGTAATCTGCATGTTTGAAAGGCGGAAATCGGTGCATATTGTGTCTTTAGAGGACGGCAGTGATGCTCAGCGTCTGTAGTCCTGTGTCACCTTTGCTCTTGTTCTCTTAAAGTTCTCTTCTGGAATCACTCATGCGAGCCTCACTTTGTGACCGAAGCTGATTTAGCTGTGATCAGTCCTGTGCGCCGCTCTACTGCCCCCACTTGTCCGATCTGTTCCCTGCATTTACCAGCAGGACTGCTCACTCTGAGGGTGTGTGTCCTCCGTCCTCCGTCTCACGCCTGCACCACCCGTAGCTCCGAATTAGATTGGTGGCCCTGGTCCTCTCCCTAACGAGCTTCAAGCCAAGCCCATTAGCTGGTGTTAATGAGATGAATGGAGTTGCAGAATGCGCCGTCATTGCCTGAATATAAAAACATCAGGACCCCTTGCTGCCTTCCAGCACCTGTTTAATAATCCAACCCCAACAGCTCCGTCTCCTTTGAGGCACTATTGTCAAATCTCTTCTCTATATTTCATAATTATCTCACTGACGTATAAACTTATTGTTTCTGTAGCTCTGCCAGTTCATACTGCCGGTGTGCTCTAACTCTTTCTCCCTGGATTATCCTGCCACCCCCACCCTACTTTCTCCACAGCTTGCCATGAAGCACAAGTGTTAAACCACTGCCACTGGACTTCGGGGGAGGGGTCAGCAACCGCCAGTCGCTGTACAGGAAAGATTTTATTCTTTTAAAAAAAAAAAATTGAATTGTTAACAGGGTTAACGTTCAGATGTTTTGAGTTTTGGCATCCCGGTGCATCTTTGATGGGACACAGCTAGCAAAAAGAAAAGAGGAGGAGGAGGAGGAGGAGGAGAGGTAAACATTGCTGATGGACTTTTCCGCCTGTAAGCTGATGCTTCTGTTTGCCAAAAGAAATTCACACATCCACGACTGTATATGGTAACCACTCTCCACTCCACACACACACACGCTGACAAGTCATTATAAACTACAGAAACGAGGAGGAGTTTATATTGTAGATGATTAACTGTTTCAAGTTGTTTACGCTGTCTGGAACCGGGGATGACAGACCCTCTCATGTGGGCGGCAGCCGAGCACAGAGATGACAGACGCTTACTGAAAGACTAATTAGTCCTAATAATTCGGTAACACATTCGGGAGCCTGCCAGACCAGATGAATATCTCCGAGCAGAGCTCCGCTCCGCCCCTTAGACATCACACGTCCAGTATTCCTTTTTTCAATTTCATCGACGTTTCATCTTCGCACACGTCGTTCCGTCCGTCATTTCAAAGAAAAAAAAAACAGTATTATTCAAATTTGACTAACTGGAAGTGAGACTGAACTGAACCCACATGGAACACGGTGTACTTGAAGAACCTTGTTCGGAAGAGAAGCTCTATAGTGTAGTATAATAACTTATGTTTATGGAGAGGGGGGGGGTCGTTAAACTAGCTTCTACGTTGTGAAAAGCTAAACGTGTAATTCTTCTAGCGCTATTCTAAATGTCTCTAAAGCTCAAATGTCCCATGAACATTGGATGTTTTTACGCCTGGTTGTATTTCAAATTGAATCCTTCAACTGTCATCACACCTTGTGCTCTTCGTACGATTTGGGTCGGTCGCTATAATATTCACTGTACTGATATCTCAAATGGTGAGTTCACTGTGTGGTAGTTTTTCTTAAAAGCTTTTTTCTATATCTTTCCTTCTTTTAATTGCTCCTACACTGACTGTAACTTTGGCTCCCCGGCTGGCGAGATCACCGCCCTCACGCCCGAGATGTGTTTGATTCTTTTATATAAAATCATGACATTACCAACTTTATCTTGCAGAGTGATGTCGAGCTCTTAATGAGATGTTCCAGTTGCCTAAATCTAAGTGTGCTTTTATTCCTCTCTCTCTCCTCTCTCTCTCCTCTCTCTCTCTCTCTCTCTCTCTCTCTCTCTCTCTCTCTCTCTCACACACAACACTTTTGATGTTTGCTTTAATAATAAAAAAAAAAATATTTATATTATCCTGTGTCGTTATTTTTAATAACCGTTTTCAACGACGCCATCAAACAATGAAATCAGACGTTGTACATTTATTTCGTTGTTTTGCTGTTAATCGCATCTGCGCGTCGTCGTCGCCGTCGTCGTGGACGACTCAGAAATAATAAGCCTCAAATGTCTCGCAGGTGGTTGTGTCCTTCTTTCTGTCTGCTGTTTTCAGTCAGTGCCTCAACAATGTTCAATACACTGATCTCGACTTTCTTTAATACTGTTGGATGTAAAATAAAGTTTAATCTGCCAAAACGAAATGGTTCTTCATCGGTTCTTTTGACTGTCAACATTTCACCTCAGAGTTGTTTTATGTAACAGAACCAGGGTGAACTCACTTGGTGTTGTATAATTTAGAAGTGAGTCACGACTTCTCGTCACTGAGATGAGAAACCTTGAATTGTACCTGATGTACCTGGTGTGTTCAATGTGCATGTGTGCTTCAGTCCAGGCTGCAGGGAACACCGCCCTCTAGTGGCCTATTTTGAAGATACCATCTGTAATCCAGATAGAAAATCACCTGAAGATGCCAGCAAAAATATTGAAGTACACATGTTGAAATTTACACCACATTACACTCTTATGTTACACTCCCACACCGTGTCTCTAATCCCAAACTGTAATAAACCAGAGGAGATCAGATATTCTATCCCACTATATGAAGATGTGATGCAACTGTTTCACTCCCCCAGCTAAGAAATCAATCTTGATACACCGTATGAAAATTGGTGGAACCGCCCTTTAATGGAAGATTACTCCCGTACTGAATATCCAATCAAAAAACATCTTTATCAGCTGTAGCTTATATTCTTGATGTCTTCAGACATCTATAGAGGTCTTTAGGTGAAAGGCCGTCAATGCATGATGATGGGAAATGTAAATTCTTAACATTCTGAGTCATTGAAACCCTTTTTCATACTTGACTTTTAGACTGAATTAACAGCAGTAGCCCCCGAAAACAACAGCAGTCAGTGTACAAAGGAAAGAAGTACGACAGAGCCACTGAATCAGATCACTGATAACGACCTGCATACTGTCGGTAGAACATATCAACACGTCTATGTCATCTCCTCCCTCCTTGCTTCCCCATAATGGTATTTTAATCCTGTAATTAATGGCGCTGACCGATCTGACAGGCAGTGAGCGCGGGGCTGAAATACATGATCTATAGCTTTCCGTGTGGGAGAAGGGGGGGAAGTAAGTACCTCATAAAAGCCCCCGTGCAGGACTCTGCCACCATCACTCATTCTGCCCAACATCTGTAAGTCATCCCTCAGCCTTCTTTAAAACACCTCTAATAGTTCGTCCGTCCTCCTCTTCCTCCCAGCTCCTTCGTCCTGGAGAGTTTCCTTCTGTCCTCAATCTGCACACTCATCCTGATTTATTTCACGTCGCATTGAGATTATTGTTTGTCCTAGAATAAGATCAGCATCTCTTATACTATGTCCACCTACCGGTGCCCACCACTAGGTGGTGCACTAACCCCTCTGGAAGATGTTTATCCTCCAGTCCTGTATTGATTAGGAGAGCTGTAATAAGGGTGTAATTTCAGTGTAATGTAAGCATTGATCGCAGGTTGAACGCCCAATTTAAGGGCTGATTGAGAGCTGTTCAATATCAGTAATTGCTTCGGTGAATGACTTGACAGCTCTTGAGTTACGGCGGGGGCAGAGTGAGTGGGCGGCTAAGCGATGAAGCATCCTCCCATCATGCAGGGTGCATATCACACACCGGATGAATACAACACCAGGGTGTCCGTTCAGGGAAGGAAGGAAGAAAACAGCATTATAATAATAGAATAACAAATAAGAGGTCAGCATCCGGCCCTGCAGCAATGTGTCTGGTCAGGTGTCACCTTGTGAGGTGTTGTGACTTTCCTTTGAGCCATGGAGTCGGTGTCACTTCAGGAGAGGCTGCCTGACTAACCGGCCAGCCGACCGGCCTCAGGGCGACTCCTTTTTTTTTGTAATCCCCCAAACCTCTGCCATGCTCCACAGGAGTAATTACATGTTACACGCAGAGGTGAGAAGGCCGGGTGAATTGGGACGGCACCTCTTTTCTCATTATGGCGTACAAATCCCTGCAATGATCCCTGAGCAGTGCCATTAGTCAGGACGGGCTTTTTACCTCAAAGTCAGGGTTTAATAACGGAATACCGCCCCGTGTCCCCGAGGCACGCTGGGAAGTGGGATCCAGGGTAATGTGTCTGGACAGAAAACTAATTCCACCGAGGAACGAATGAGCTCTGAAGTACATGAAACCTGCACAAAGAGTATCAACCATAATGTGATATTGATGTGCAGTCCAAAGACGTCTGCTTGATGTGAGGTGAAGCTACAAGATTGAATATCTGAAGGTCATAACATTTTTATTCTTTTTATATTTAATGTAGATTTCTGTTCCTAATTGCTAGCTATGTGTTGTTGCTTCGAACCGGCCGCAGCTGCTGCTGCTGCTCATATAACATCTCAGATACAAACACTCCTGCCAACACTCTGACCGCGTCTCCGAGACGAGTCTGTCGAGGAAATACTCTGCATTTTCATCCCTGTTCCAGTTTCTTCTGCTGCCAGTCTTCCTGTTTGTCAGACAGTCTGGCCTCAAATCAAGTTGGACGTGCAGCACTTTTATGTCTGGATTTAAGGAAATAGATTTTGTGACTCTGAAAATCTCGACTTGTTCTTTTCGCAGGTCTTTTTACTTATTGAGAAAAGCAAACATTTCTGCAGTGATAGATTATTGAATATTTGTTTATATATTTATCATATACATGTTTAGATTCTCAGTTTTTGCAGTCTCATCACCGCCGTGCTGAACTTCATATACTTGCAGGTTCAACAGCAGCTTCAAAGCTCTGTTTACCTCGACTTGAACTCCATCATGCATATTCACATGGCACCAGTGAGAAGAAAAGCTTCATCTCACAGACAGCCTGATGTGTGTTTGTCTATGTGAGACACGCCCAGGGAGGAGTGTGGGAAGAAAAAAGTTCACAGAGAGAGCGGCAGGAAGAGGCTGGTTGAAGCTCGGTAAGTCACCTCAGCGCTCTGCCTACAGTGACTTGGCAGATGTGTAGCAATGCGAAGTGCATAACAGCTGCTTGCTCTAAATCGGGCTGCCCATCCTCCCCATCCTCCCCTCTACCTTTGAGTTCCTGTGGCGTGCAATGTCAGCCGTGCTGGAATCATCATTCATTATCCTGAGGTGGACTGTATCTACCTCACACACTTCTCTCTCAAGGCTTTCGAAGTATCGGAAGTGTGGAAGTGGGTCGGATTTCTCTCCGACTCGTCCATTTGTAAGACAAACACTTAATTTACTTTGTTGTGTTTATTAATAAACCCAAAGGGATATTTTTGAGCTGCAGGAAGAAGTATAGAAAAGAACGCTAGCTTCTTTAATTCATCTGCAGCGTCCCATTTCCTTTTATTGTGCACAGCTGGGATGTGACCGATCTTGCAAGTGCATGGTTTCCCTTCATGTCTGCACCACCTTCAAACCTTAAACATAATATACATCGGAAGGGGGGACACATCCAGACACCCTTCCCATGAACATTAACTCCAGGACTAGGAATTAATGAGGGTTGTAAGTGACTATGTGTCCGTGCATGTAGAAGACTCCTCCGTGAGTCTCACGGTGTGACGTGGCGTCCTCATTGATCCTGCAGCCCCCCTGCAACCCTCCGGTGGATCCGGCTGCTACGATATTGACTTAACGGAAGAAACAGATTGGCTACAAATAAGCAGTGACATGCAATCTTTCCTTCATCTGGGAGCACTCGAGGCTCTCACCCCATCACGTGGATGAAGGGAGTCAGTCAGCCCCCTTTGATGACTTAAACATGTTGTTCCCTTCAGTTGTTATTCACTCGGTGCTGCACAGACTTTTACGTGATGCAATGCTGCAGATGCGTACCGGTTTCTTTGCATGCTCGCCGTCTGATAGCATCACCTCTGCTAATACTCCCAGAACCAGGAGTGACTTTCTCCCTCTGGATCCCTCCACCCACCAAGTGTTGACAAATGTAGCCTGTAATCCAATAATCTATACGTCTTGTACTTTTACGTTTACATTTATTACATTATTGTTGTGTGTTAAAGCCCTTTGAATTGACTTGTAGCCGTAGTTTTTTGGTGATGGGATTTAGGAAACCTGCTCCACCTGAGATTGCTGAGCCAACGGTATTTGAAAGAGACGTTTATCTGGACGTGTAGAGCGGCTGCACATGCACAGAAAATACAAGCTGCTCCCTCTGACTGATCGTCGGTCATTAATCATCCTTATGCATCAGATTAAGTACGTCTGTTTACATCGATCTCTGACCAGGAGATGCTGCGGCTGATTGGAAGGCCGACCCCCAACATACGTGTGTGTGTTTTGGAAGGAGGCGGCTTCACCTATTGCCAACGTGGTCGGCCTTGACTTCATCTTTTGAGTCCTTACTTGTGATGTCAATGTTGCCTCGATGGCGCCACCTAGAAAATTTGAAAAGAAGAGCCCCAAACGCTTGTTGGACGTAGAGACACGAAACTTGGTACGCATATTTATCATGACAAGACGCACAAAAAAGTCAGTTGGCACCATGACCTGAACGTAACAGGAAGTCCGCCATTTTGTTTCAAAGTTTGGATTTGTCTCTGTTTTTTAGGATTTGCAGGGGTCGTATTTGAACGAACTCCTCCTAGAGATTTCAGCGAAACAGCTTCAAACTTGGTCCACGTACAGAGGAGGGTTGGGCGACGGAAAATTGTGCAGGATTTGAGTCACATGGCCTGGATGTTACGGCGCCATAAACATGTATAGATCTTTCCCAAAGGAGTTTCTATTAGGGGCGATTACGATACGGCGACTGCTGCACACCCCGACCCGCGTGTGAGGGCTAGTTTTCAATGATATCGCAAAGTGCCTTCAATGCCTCTGCTGTGCAAAGGATGGTCCTGTTACAAAAAAATGGAGGAGGCCTCTGATCCTTTAAGTCCCGGCTCTGATTGATCGGGGTATCAGTATGCAGACGACACCCCTGCAGTTTTGCAGTGCAGCGTGCGTGAAGCCTCTAAATCAAGGCGGAATATGCAGGAGGGAGAATTCATAAGAGAATCTGTCGCTTCCCGTTTGTCTATGATTCATCACCACAGCCTTGTTAATATTCTCCATATTCCACCAGCAGATTGGAGGTAGCAAGGTGAGTTATTGTGACTTTTTTTTTTTCTCGGTTGCTGGAAGTAACCGCAGTGTGAAGCAGCGGGAGGTTGTATCCGTCTCCTTATTGACTCGGGAGATTTATGTTTGGGCAGCGAGGCGGCGCCCGAAACCGTGTGCATCAGCAAAGTAATGACAACCGTGGCACTGACACCAGGGGGCAGCAATTAGTATGAATTAATCACATTGATTTAGGCTTCATCTCCACTGGTTAGAGCTCCGTCCCTGCTGGACGTCCTCCCACAACAAGACTCCTAACCTGTTATTTATGCATGATACTACCTCTGTCCAGGTTAACGGCCGTTAGTGAGTTTGTCCCTGAGCCAATAGGAAGCTGCCATGTGGAGAACGAGGTCAAATAAAGATGCTAATGGAACTTAAACGCCAACAATCTGAATCTATTAAGTGTTTCATTCCTATGAAATCACATCTAAAGGTGTGTGTTTTTCTATATAACTGTCGTATCCTTTATCACGTCCTCATGTTGATGCTCGGCTCCACTGTTGAGCCTTTATGCTCCCGTTCAACCACTGAGAGGCACTGCAGCTCAAGCCTGTGGAGCCGAAGCTCAACCTTTGGATTGGAGGACTGACAGTGTCTCTTCGCTGCCAGACCCTAAAAGTTACCCAGGAAGCCTAAATCTGCTGAGCTGTCTTCTCCCACCGCTCCTCTCTTTTACCGCAACTTTTTCCAACCCATCTCCCACAGAAACTTATACCCTCTTCCAGCCTTCATCCTCTCTCTCTCTCTTGCTCTTTTCTTCCTCTCCTCTTAGAGGCATCAGGTCCACTCCAGCTGAAGTCAATCTAATCCCTCTAATTCAGTTAATCTTATTTTCTGGTTATAGTCACACCGCTGATCTCCACGACTGGTTCGTCTCCGTCTGCACTGTGAGTTTCCTCCTGAACTTGATTGACCTGTTCTGAAGGAGGCAGATATCAACTTCATTCCATATCTTTTACATTACTTGTCCAGTGTTGTTCCTGCAGCCTGGGCTTTATATCCAATATAATCTCCTTCTTGGATCAGACAGGCCTGATGTGGAGCAGCGGGGCCCCTCTCATCACACCGGTCCGTATAGTCTGAGCCACAGTACATGTCGGCAGACTCGTCTCTCATTCAGTATTCATTAGACGCTCCTGGCACATAGTACATGCGTGTTTGAAGGATTACTGAGGTCTATTAGCAGATAAGACTTTCTTGGTGGAAATCTCTGGAGATACGGTATGTAGGTTAAACATCATGCGTCCGAAACACTCGCTTTTTAATCACATTCACAGATAAACCCGGTGTGTTTTATGTCTTCCTCTTCCTCACGGCATCGCCACTTTGTTTCATCATGCCTATACTTTGTCCCCCCCCCCCCCCCCCCCCCCCCCCCCCCCCCCCCCCCCCCCACCCCCCCCCCCCCCCGCCCCCCCCCCCCCCCCCCCCCTTCTCTTCCCATTCTACCCTCAGTGGAAACGCTGATCTGATTACGGCATTAGATCTGCTCCAAACAAACAAGTACAGCAGGAGGTTGGACTCTCCTTTTGGATGTTTTCATCAAATAAAGTGCTTCTGAAACGAGTCGGGGGAATGAATAACGTTTGGATGTTGTAGAGCGTAAGCACCTTACCCGGAAACATAACCTCGATATCACCAGGACCTGATGATGGTAAGGCACTAATCCTCAGTTTAGGTATGTGGCTTCAATCAGGTAGCAGAGTGTGTGTGTGTGTGTGTGTGTGTGTGTGTGTGTGCATGTGTGTGTGTATATATGTGCG
>CAAKHC010019398.1:24116-40443 GCA_901007825.1 Macroramphosus scolopax | reverse complement strand
TATTAGCGTGTGAAATTGATGTGGCTTTGGATAACAGCACTGTATTAATGCTCTCATATCTCCCTGGAAGGAGTTTATTAGAATGATTGCATTATGCTGTTGGGTGTTTGAATCTATAGCATCACATCTTATGGTCCTGTATGCCATCCGAAGTATAGCAGTCAAATGCTGTGTAGTGCGAAGTACATTTACTCTGGAATTGGAGTATTTAACCTCATCGGGTCACTCGTGTAAGAAGTGGAGCCTCTGACATCTCACCATTAAAAATGTACATTATGTAAGATGAAGATGTCACTGATATCATTTCTTCAGCCAGGGGTAAGTACCTTGGCACGCCACAAGCAGGTTGTTGGTCCAACATCATCATCATCATCATCATCATCATCACCCTCCTCCTCCTCCGTCAGCAGCGGCGCACGTGCTGCGTGCTCGTCCCTGAGCCCTCCGTCCGCCATTGGTGTGGGATGATGTCATGCACAGAAGAGACAATAGAGCCCACCTCCCCGTGTGTCAGTGTGTCCTCACACACTCATCGCAGCTCAGAGTGACACGCGCCCAGACGTGACGCCAGCTGAGTTGGCCAAACACCCCCGCTGCCATTTGTTTATTTATCTGGCCGTGCCTCTTCCTATCAAAGTATATTTATTTTTCTAAGCTAACCTCCTTGTGTTGAAGTACATGAGCAGGCAGGGGAAGGTGTCACACATCTGGATCATACCAACACATCTGGTCGCGCCGCTCGGGCCACCGCAGACATGAGGATCTCTCATGAGTATAAATGATGAACACTGCGGGACTGCCTCTCTTCATGTAAGTGATGTTTCTTTTCAGTAACGTTACTTATCGTGGCGGCGAGTCGCGTCGGCCTGCAGGCTGCCTCCTCCTCCTCTTCATCATCAGCAGCAGGCTGCGTGTAGTGCAGAGGCTGTCACAGCTACGTGTTGGTTTATCACAAATAATCTACTTCTGAGTATCTATTTTCATTTCGCGCTGCACTGTGTTTAAATCCAGCAGTCTACCTTCGTGTTATTCTGTCTGCAGGCTGCCAGGAATCACAAGTGTTTGCAGAGGAAAGCGACGAGTGTTTCTGTTTATCTAGATAAATAACTGAAGCCATGTGGAAGTGACAAGTACTTTCCTATGAATTTACCCGTTATTATGCTCATCAGTATGTTAGTGGAAGGAGGAAACCTGGTCACATCACATCAGCTTTATTCTTTCATCATCATGATGTGTTCAAAGACTGAAGATGCGATTAATCCGGAGAAATTAGGCACTGCGCCATCTAGCGAGTGTGTAAACAGGTGAACAACAATGCAGAGGAAGAATGCAAATGGTTTATTCATGCTTTTATTAGCGCTGTTGAGATGAATAAAGATCCAGTGGGAATGTGTGTAAGATAATTGGACAGGGTTTAGAAGAAGAGTTATTGATTGAATCATATATTTCTTATTAAGATTTATTTCACTAATCCAATTTAGTGTAAGTCAAGTATGTGTTTCCCTTGTTGCAGGTCTTACGTATGAGCACATCTGTGCACATCTGTAATTGGCTAATAAAGACAGTGAGATGTGTTTCATCCATTCAGAATCATTTGAAAAACCAAACATACAGTGTATTTATGGTTCAAGTCTATTTCTTGTCTCAGGGTAGAAATCAAACGGTTTATTCTGGTGAGCTCAGTCAGTGCTCTCATGTGTGTGACAGCCAGGTTGTTTATTCAAAGGCTGCAGCTTCACAAACATGGAGATAATAAGTCACTGCGGTGTATTTATAGGACCAGGTAATTTCAGGAGCATAAACAAACGGATTTAAAACCTGCGTTCAGACATATTGTTGATGTCCCTCAGTTATTCACATTAACCACCTCACTGAGACTCTGAGGATCACAGGTTGAAGCCTCTTTAAGCTCATAGTTTTGGTTTGTATGTAGATTACACAGCTGACTCCTCACCTATAAAACAATGTGCCGCCATCAAGTTTATAAATGCCAAACACAACATGAGTATCAGACTCTCTAATGTTAAAATATCTAATGACACATTCAAATATATTTCATTTGGGTTTATTGCCCGTACATGTCATGCTTTAGGTTCAGAGCTGGATGAATACTCTGAATATTCCCACCAAACATTATGATCATGTTATCAGGTGTCCCTTCCTCTGAGTGTTGGTGCTGCTGGCCGGCGGTGACGGTGAGGGAGATGCTGTGACAGCTGCAGGGTGTCCTGTGTTCTTGTTTTCCTGCATACTGATACTTCCACCGATGTTTTCGGGGAAATAAATAAGTGTCAGGTTTACCAGGCAGAAGCACCGTCGCTGATTCAGTTACAGCAAACAGAAACCTTCATCCAATTATTTCACACTCACACAGAACTTTGCAACGTAATGCTGTTTGTTCAGTTGTTGCTTTCTGCATTCTGTTGTTGCATCCAGTAGGTCAGAGTCACTGTTTTAGATGATGTTTGGATGGATGGAAGTGCTTCAACTAGAGCATCTAAAATACATCTTATTAGCAGTTAGATACTGGATTTAATTTCAATTAAATACCAATCACTAACAAATACAGTATACTTTTTAAGGACATTCTACTGAGCTCTTCCTCTAAGAACATATTTCCTCTTATCTTCTTCTGACAGAGGACTCAAATAAAAAAAAATTAAAAAGGTTCTCCAAGCTGCTTTTGTCAGTTTCTATTCTTAGTAGTCCATCTCAGGATATTCTTTTTTCGGCCTTCTTATCGTCTGCACAGGTTAAACTCCTTTCCAATTAAAGCTGCCTTCAGATCATGCAGGTCTGACTCAGTATGAGCATCATTGGAACTCTTCGGTTCTGCAGAGCTGCTATCTGCAACTGATCAGAATTAGTTTTGCTAGCATGAATGAAATATTTTCAATATATCGTCACCTCTGTTGGAATTGTCCTCAAGGTCGACTCATTCAGGATTACAGTCACAGAGGAGTTTAGAGAAGTTATTTTAAACATACAGAACTGATGTGGATCGCTAATCCACGGCAGAGTGAGGATTATGTTACTCTGTGTTCCGGCAGTCAGTTCTGCCTCGGTGTTAAATCAGCCTGACTGAATGGCGGAGGGGAGAAGGAGCGGCTGTCCTATCACGCTGCCCACTGATTGGCCGGATCGTTGTGTGGCTTCCATCGTTTTCCGTCGGCTGACAGTTGAGATTAGGCGATGTAATTATTTTGACTTCCCCTTCAGTAGGCTGTAGTGGTGCGAGCTGCGGCGCCACAGTGAAACACGGCAGATTACAATGCAAAACAATTGTAGCAACGGACGACAGTAACACAAGAAATTCAGGATTAATGTTGAGATGAGGTTCCTGTTCCACAACCCAGTTAAACAGATATGTTGCTGCTTAATTTGTACTAATTCAAAAGTATTTGGGTCACGGAGGCCACGTTGGGGGGTCACTGAATCTGCTGGGTCCCCCAGAATGAAAAAAATACATATCAATGCTTAATGCTCGACACCGATATAGTGAACGTAACACTCACATTACATTCTAGTTTGGCTCTTTTTAATTGGAGCATGTGTCACCCTCATTATGGTGATTGCTTCCCTGCTCGTGGGACTAAATGTTATTCCAAGGTGTTTCAGCTGGCGAGTGGATATAATTACACGCTTGATATTTGGTTTTGATTCTGCCATAAATGCTTGACATTCGCACATTGACCCAAATAAGCATGTAGTTTAAAGTGGGGTCATCTCATTCAAATGTGCTTTTCACGTTGGCAAGCAGCCAAACATGGCAGGGCGCTCGGTGCTCTGCTAGTCATTATCATTCCTATCGTATTGACGATGGGCAGGAGGTGTTTCACTCTATGCTTCCTCTCCTTGTCTACAAACTCTGCTGAGTCACACTGAACATTTAAACTATTTCGGATCGGGCAGCTGTGGCCCAGTGGTTAGAGAAGCTGGCTTGGTAAAGAAAAGGTCGCCGATTTGATTCCCAGGATCAGCAGGAAAAAATGTTGGTGGCGTATATGAAGCAAAAACACCTTCCCCTTCCTCAACATTAACAGCTGAAGTACCGTTGAGCAAGGCACCTCACCCTCCACTGCACCGCTAAAGTGGCAGCCCACTGCTCTGGTGTGTCTTTGTATGTTCCCCTATGGATGGGTGAAAAGTAATAAAAGATACCATTATATAGGCATACATAGAATACTTTCATTAATCCCTCAAGGGAAGTTCTGCTCTGCATTTAACTCATCCGTAGATGTACATGGAATCACACAGTGTACACACACACACACACACACGCACACTAGAGCAGCGGGCTGCAGCTACAGCAGCGCTGCAGGATCGGTTGGGGTTAGGTGCTCTCATTAATATTAATGAGAAGAGAGCAACCTGATGGAGGCATTTTTCCAGCCAATCAGGTAGCATGAATATTAATGAGACACCACTGCTGCTGATCTAATCTAGCACCCGTTTCTGTAAAAAAAAAAGGCATGATACGATTCCTGGAGTCTTGTCGTCATGATTTGGTTGCCAGGTAACCAGCGGCCCAAACTCACCTAACTGTGAGAGGTAATGATGTTCGTTTCCAAGGCTGATAAGCACATGTCCCTAAATTAACTGTCTCTTTAATATCATAAATGGTCATTCGGGCATAAAGTGTTGCATCATTTAGTTCATCTAGTAATTTAAAAGACTGTTAATTCTGTTAATTTGGCGTTTGTTTAATGGTACTGGTATTAATACCATTCTACAACTGCCTCACTAGCAAAACCCGGCCAGTGGCTTTGGACTGAGACACAGGTCACACATCCATCTATTGTTACTTTCTTTAGCTGATCCGGAGCTGAGCTGTGTCCTGATGTTGGAATCATCTGTGGCAACAGCAAATATTGTAATGTACCCTATTGCAAACCTCTCGCTTATTTGCTCCTTTGTGACCAGCGGCCGTAGCTTTTGTTATCCATCCGTCAGTTTGGTTATGTGTGTGGACGACCATATGAAGAGAGAAGTGGAACGCCTCCTGTCATATCGTGCCAACTCAGAGCTGAACACGAGCAGAAATATGGAGATGTGGATTGTCCTCTGACAGAAACAGCCTGACCATCAGCCTCTGGGAAAAGAAAAGTGACTCAGATGACTAATGTCCTTCCATCCACTATCTCAAGAAGGCTAATCTCTGATAGGAAAAATGTTCTTCATGCAGCAGAGCAAAAGACTTTCACAAGCCAATGATTGATCACATCCTCTTATGTGTCTGTTTGTCTTCTCTGGCTCGTCCGATTTCAAGTCAAATTGTGCCGTCCGCTGGTGCTGCGTGGGTGTTCGGCTTTCAGGTACCTGTGATGAAGGAGCTACATAAACCAGGGATGGATAGAGAGAACAGAAAGCTGCTAATCATACACAGCCAGAAAATCATCTGTTCCCAAAAACACCGGCACAATAAGCAGCTTCTCCTGCAACAGGAAGCCACATAAATCTACTGTGTGCACAGTGATAGTCTTTAAAGGCTCGTACCGTCTTCCTGTCCTGTCCTCACCAACTCATGCGCATCCTTACTGCTCCTGTGCTCTTTAAATTAATCTTTATAGCACCACATAAAGTTTTTATATTAGCTCCATTAATGCAGCGTTGTTAGACTGAGGGAGGAGATCGACGGAGAGCGTTTAAAATAAAAATATATAACTTATTATGATATTGCGGGTTTTACTCAGGTGTCTGGGAAAGAGTTAAATTATGTGAAAAAACATTAGTATGTGTAACGGCCTGCTCTCCGGCTCACGCTAGTGACTGTAAAGCTGTTATCTTCATTCTGCTGGTGGGGTGGCAGTGAGCTGAGGGAGGGCGTCATGATCCCCGCTGTAGGCTCGGCTCTCACTAACTGGAACTGAGTGGCACTCCTCTACTCCTTTTTTAATACATTTCTTTTCATCTGTGTGAGTTTTATATTTCCTCTCATTATGCATTCATGCGTTTGAAATTTTGAAGCATCTAACGTGGTTTGCACAGCTTAGCATACCTTTGCCTTTTCCTTAAATATTAATACACACTCATGTGCGACATTTGCCTTTCAGTTACTCGAACCATCCTGCAACATTTTAGCTTAAGAGAAGTAACTCCCATTGTCTTAGATTTCATCAGTGGCTGTTAAACCTCCGTTATTCTGTAGGTATGATGCATATTGTGCTGCAGTATTTGTGCCTGTTACTTAACTGTGATTCATTGCAGAGATGAGCTACATCTGATGTTATGCACGTAATATTAAACATCCTTTTATAGCACAACAGTGATTCTGGCGAACAAATTGATCCAAGACTTCCCTTTTTTAACTACGTTTTAGACTCCAAACGAGCCAGTTTCTCGTGTCATCTGTCGTCTCTGTGTGGTTCAGATTAGCTTCCACCTCAGAGGCCATCTGGAATCTGGCATTAACCAGGAGGATGTGATGAAAAACTACCGAATGTGCAAGCTTATTTAAACTTGTTGCCTTATTTGACAAGCTCGTACTCTTTATACTGTTTGGCTGCAACTTCCAGGTGAGGCAGCCTGTCAACCGCTCTGCTGAAGGATACCTGACTGATCCTAATGCACCTCATTTATGACTGTAATGTGTCTCCAACCCTCAGTGTTTCCCCCCATTCAGCCAGCTATTAGCAGCCTTTTATATTTCTTTTGAGGCACTACATTTACTACAATACCGAGATTAATTAGAAAGATTTGGCAGAATGTTTCCAACCATGTGAAATAGTCGAAGATGAAATGACAAAGCTGATAACAGTAATTTTTTTTCTTTCATTTTCCCGTCTTATAACTGCATGATGTGAAATGACTTGCCAACACAGACATTTTCACTCTAATTAGCCCATCAGATGGGTTTCCAGAGTAATACTTGCCTGTAGTTCAGTATTGTTCATGCTGTGAAATTTCATATTAGCATGTACCAGTGAGAATATGAGGTATGTTTTAGTGTTTTACATCTCTCTCTGTGGCTTCAACTGTCTACCGAAGCTACGACTGTGAGTGAGTGAAAAGGCCACTAGCCGGCCTGTAGTTTACAGTGTGTGAGAGAAAAGTGATCCGATTGATAGTGACTTCCACCATGACAAAACTGGGTCAATGTAACCCCCACCCCCCTCCACCACAGGCAAGACTGAATAAGGAAAAAAAAGAGGAGGATTCCATCACCAGACTCTGTGTGTGGATTTAAAGCATGGGGACTCTGGAGCGTGGTTTGCCTCCTCTATGGGTCGGTATCAGTGTCGCATTGGGATTGAAGGCAGATTATTTTGACCTGTTTCTTCCTCCCGTGTACTCTGTGGTTTACAGTGTTGCATTATAATCTGTCTCCCTGTATTTTCTCGCTACGTACCCACTCTGTTTCTGTCACCACAGCATCCATTCCTCCCAGTCCCCCCTTGTATCTATTTGGTATTCCACTCCCTGGGATACTCTTGATGAATATAGCTCAAAGGGCTTAAAATTAACATGAAAATTCACCCTAGCACTGTTCAAAGCATTTATATGCAATGTGCATTGCACTTGGTGGTGTATTTTCCTTCTAAGTGGACAAATCTGAGCAGTTATGTGGGATCGGTGCATCTAACTCATCTACTGTGGAGTGTAAAGGGTCTTATGCAAGCTACAAAAACTATATATTTTCTAAATAATCCTTATCTGATGACATGCATCTAACCATGCAGATAGTTTGGGTTTTATGTGCAGATTTTGAGACATCCACCTCTGCAAATTCTGTCTCCACCCAAATACAGTGAAGGTTGACACTTTTCACTGACATTATGTCTTTGGTGGGATGAAGTTGACAGAAAGCGGTTGAGGATTACATCTTTTAATTGTCCGCACTAACCAGATGGGATTGCAAGCAGAAAACACAGAGGCAGATCACTCATAATACAACGGAAAGTATCTGCATGCAATTTAAAGATTTGTCTTTTAGTGAACTGGCCCTTTAATTTGATCATCCAATGATCCTCCAAACAGAGCAATGCACTGAGAGCTTAATGCTAACATTAGCATGCTGACATGCTTCCAACCTGCGTGCACCTACTGCCTCCCTGCTAGCGGGGCTGACATTGATTAAAGCGCTTCATCAACTACACAGCTGGTGGAAGCACTTTAATCACAGATTGACTGTATTCAACAACATGTGTGTCATGGGTGGATTTTCACAGAAATAGCAATAATATTTCATCGGAACAAATGTATCATAAGTGTATAAAGTCAAGTTTAGCGAGCTGCAGTGACTTTACCAACATGTCATCATTAACATTAACCAACAAGATGATTTAATGATACAAACCTTTAAAAAAAAATGCATATTTATGAGCAATGGTCCTTTAATCTGTTTTTGCTGTGTCATGGTGAGAAAGTTTTCTCTGAGCTGAGTTGGGTTGTTGTGGATGTGGTGACCTTCTGTTTATACCACGGCCCAGACAAATGTACATTTCTAATTGGCCCAGGGGAGTTGGTTAATTTAGTTTACACCAGAGGACGTTTGAACAGGCCGGTCGGGGCAGAAGAATCATACCGAGCCATTAACTCATTAATTCACACACACTGACATGTAACACAGGTAACCTTAGCCTCAGCAGTTTCCTACTTTTATTGCAAGCTTGTGCAGTATTATGTCCTCGCACCTCCAGCTACTTACACAGCAGTAAACACAATCCATTTTATGTTTTACAGCTTATTTAGCTATTTTTACCATCAGTCACTTGGCTCGGTTTATTATTTCACATCAGCAAATGTGTCTTCTTAAGAATAATGAGTCCTCAGAGGGGATGAAGGTTGTTGCAAGTTCACTGCAGCTTTTGTCACTGAGCTCTTAATAAGAAGCCTCTTTGCCATTTCAGATTAACAGGGATCTTTTTTTAGTAAACAGATGTGTATTCTCACACGTTTGTGTATTGAAATTCTACCAGAATTTAAATTTATATTAGCGTGAATCACTAAAAACGTGGATGTCAAACGCCTGTAAATATAGATGAGCGTTTAATCCCTGGCGGTGGCCGTGGTATAAGCAAGTATCAGAGTGTGGCGTGCATGTTTAAATGGATTCTGCAAAGGAAATCACTGAGTGTTGTGATCCATTGAAATCAAACATGCTGCAGTGGGTTTATTCTTTATACATGTTCTCCTTTCATTTGCAACCAATGTGAAAGGAGTTCCATGTGACAAGTGGTGAACTCTGGGATGCATTTGTTCTTGGTATGTTTTGATATGCAACAGACACCTATACATAGGTGATATGCAAAACATCAAAATCTATTGTTTTAATTGTCTTCTATGCTGGATTTTGGGGGTGTTGCTTTACATTTCATAAAGAATCAAACAGCCTCTTGCAATGACGCCATAAAATTGTAACTATTTCAATATTTCATAGCTGCAAGGCAACATTCCTAATTCTGCATCAGCATTATGCTGTTTGTGCTAAAACAGATGGAATGTAAAGTGTGCCCCATTTAAACAATGTTTGTTTTGATATTACAGTAGTTCTTAACTGCTCTTTCTCTCTCTGCCTCTTTGCTGGACAGCTTGTCATAAACCCAGATGCCTCCCCTGCCTCTTGACGAGCGCATAGTGGTCATTCAACGCCCAAAACACGTAGGCCTGTGTGAGGCCTCCCCTCAAAGCATCCCGCAGCACTCCTCTCATATACCAGCTTCCTCCAATGGACAAGTCAGCCACCCTCCTCATCCCCACCCTTCTCACTCCCATTTCTATTCACCGACCTGTAAAACTCTGACTCTGGAATGCAAGCGCAGATCCTCCCGCACGCAGAAATTCAAGGGCGACCAGCCGGTTATCCCAGCGGGTGTCAGACACACCCCTAGCCACTGCCACAGCAATGGAACAGTGACTCTCGGCCCACGACTGCCGTCCCACACACATACTATTGATATCAGGGTGTCACTGGACAAAGGAGCACAGGGAGGAGGACTCAGCAACTCGTTAGGACGCAGCGGAAGTGTAAAAGGCGGGCGGGGGAAATGCGTCTCGTCACAGTGTGATCAAGGACAATGTGAGAGGAAAACTGGAACTGCGGGGAGGCAAGCTGGAGCGGAACACAAGTCACAGCGTGGTCGGCATAGTCAGCTGTCCTCTACCCCTGGTGGGGTCCTGCAGTTCGTCCCCGCCCAGGCACAGCAGCCCAGGTTCAGGGGTGAAAAGGAAAACACGAGTTATCTCAACAGAAGCGACCAGGAATTTCCCTCGCTGGGTCAAAGGAAGAACACCAAGCTGGGAACTGTCCATCAGAGCCATAAAGGTCACGGTCCGCCCTACCACCACAACACCGTCCCTGTCCCTCATGCTGCCATCCTAAACTCTCACTACCCCTCATCCCCCCCCCCCCACCCCCCCCACAACCCCGTCTCCTTCCAGCAACTCGGCCAGCCTCGCCCGCCCCGAACCAGGGATCATCGCCCTCACATCCTTCATGGTCTCCCCCTCTCCCCCTGCTCCTCCCATGCAGGAGGGTTCCCCAGCCCCGACCATACCTGCACCATCGACTGCACCCACCCGTTCACCTGCGGCTGCTGGAGGTTGGTAAGATGCAGAGGGTATAAGGGGCACTCGTCCAGCCAGCAAGGAGGTGGAGGAAGCACTTCCACCTCTTTTTCTCATGGTCAAAACGTTGGAGCGGTGAAGAGAGGAGGCAAAGATATGGGCCTGAGAAATCTGGGGGGTTGTCTCTCCACAACCTCCACCTCCAACACCTCCTCATCTACCAGCACTGTGTCTGATTGCCAAGCAAGCCTGTTCAAACCCCTCCGCTGTGCCTCCTGCTCCGGCGAGGCTGGAAACTTCGAAAGTCCTGCTATTCTTCGTAAGAAACTCGTAGGAGGATGCCTGCCGTGTACTCCGCTGTCCTCCTCTGCCCCTCTCCGGGCGATACAAAGCTGCGTCACAGGCTGCAACCCCAAAGCCTCTCAGACGGGCAGCTCCACCTGCAGCTACTGCAGCAGCGACCCCATAGTTGTTACGTTCAACCCTCGTCGAGGCAAACCCCCAGGAAGGGGCATCGGTGCGACCCAGTCCTCGAGCATGTTTCAAGCCGATGATGACGACTACAGCGTGCGTACTATCTGGCCCGAAGAACTGGCCAAGAAGATGACCCATTCGAAAGCCCAAAAGAATCACTGTGCTGGGATTGGGGTGGGAGTCGGAAAAACCTCAGCAAGCCAGGCTGCGAATGCGAGCAATGGAACAGGCCTTGTTCTCCTGGACTGCCAAAACCTCCAGGAGTACGCACATTCACACCTAACAGACCACGCCGGCCGACGGCGGCTACAGCAGGGCAAAATGGCCGCCCTCGATTTTATGGGTTGCCGGTCAGGATCTGGGTACGACGAAGGCCAGAACTCGCTGAAGAGGCTCCTGAATAAAGCCGAAGACGCAGGGATGGGCGACGCTCTGGAGCAAGACAGAGATATCTCATATCCTTGTTCCCCCTCCCCCTGCTCCCGCTCCCCACCGTCACCTGTTTCCTTTTCACCTCCACCATCCGCCCCCAGCACACTCATCAAACCCAAACCCTGGCAGAGAGACAGGGAGGGAGGGCACTCGCTGCCGACAGCTCAGTCACTCCACTTGGCCCTGAACTCGCTGAACCGAGAGCAAGATGAGGAGAACAGCAGAAGTAAGACTTCATCCGTGCAAGTGGTCAAACATAGTGCAGCATGTTAGCTTGTCGATGGAGGAATTCAATTTGCATCGCAGTCAGTGACATAAAGATGAGATTCATTCCACAATAATCATCCCACTATCTCTGTGTTCTTCCAGTGCACCTTTCTCTCCCTCTGTCCTCGTCGTTGCCGGCCTGTCTGTCCGATGAGTCCGTGATGACTCCCGATGCAGAGAACGCCGTGGTCAGTCCCATCTTGCCGTTCCTGTATCTGGGAAACGAACGAGACGCTCAGGACCTGGACCTGCTGCTGCGCCTGAACATCGGCTTCGTGGTCAACGTGACCACACACCTGCCGCTCTACCACGTCAAATCCGGACTGCGATACAAACGACTCCCGGCCACCGATAACAGCAAGCAGAACCTTCGACAGTACTTTGAGGAGGTTTTTGAGTTCATTGGTGAGACAGCCGCCTCTCAGATGTTGTTATTGTGTTTGTTTGAAGGTGATTCCACAGAGCTTTGATGAGTAATTTACTAAACCGTCATCATTGTTGAGTAATAGGTGATATAATGTGTTTTTAAGTGAGTAATTATTTACATTTGTGGACGAAAACTGACCTGCAAAGATGATAAATGATAATATAACTATGAAGGCAGGAATCTGCATAAATAACTACATGTTCTGTGTTGAGAGCTGAGAGTCGATTGTTTGTTCCTGCCAAGCAGGTTTTCTCCCACGTCTGTTGCTTTGAAGCGCCGACCTGCAATGAACTTTCAAAGCTATGCAAACCGTAGTCTCGTCGTGAGACCGATATTTGTGAACGAGCATAAAAGCACATCAATGAATCATACAATAAATATGCATGAAACAAAATGCATTTTACAAGTAGAGAGCAAAAAACTTTGTTAGCTGAAAGTCCCGGGGAAAAAAAACGTCATTATTTATGACTTTGAGTGCAACAACGAAGCGTCTCGCCTGCAGCCCATCAGAGAAAAACCTCTCCGTCAGTCCCGCTGACGTAGCAACACGTCTTTGAAAGCACCAGTTAAATACAGTGAGGCACAAAATGACTTGAACTGAAATCAGACCAGATTAACTTCAACTTCACATTATGAATTATTGATCTATTGCCTAAAGGCATTGGATCAATTCCATTATGCATCATGAACATGCAACATTTCTTCAATAGCACCGTCTATAAAAGTGAAGTCCTGAGCCGGCTCATGACACCTTCCTAATATATTAACCCTAATTTCCTTATTTATGTAAAGATGAGGCCTTCCTAGTCACTTTTACATTACTGACATGTTCTGTTCTATCCACAGAGGAGGCATATCAGAGTGGACAGGGAGTGTTGGTGCATTGCCAGGCAGGCGTGTCCCGTTCTGCAACCATTGTCATCGCCTACCTTATGAAGCACACCCTCATGACAATGACAGATGCCTACAAATACGTGCGGAGCCGCCGTCCCGTGGTGTCCCCGAATCTGAACTTCATGGGCCAGCTGTTGGAGTTCGAGAGGGACCTCAACTCCGGGGTGACTCCTCGCATCCTGATGCCTAAACTGAGCGGGGTCGAGACGCAGGTGTGAAGGCCGGCCGTGGTCAGGTGGGCGTAGGATCCTCGCAGGTTAAGAGCAGAGAAACTTGAAGAGTGTGAAAGAGAGAGTGCAGCACATTTTTCAAGAGAGATAGAAGAAAAAAAAAGCCTCGTCAGTTATCGCACTTTTAATACTGTGAAACATGAGACAAATGACCTCATGGGTTTAGCTAGCAACTCTTAGAAAACTTGATCATCATCAAGTAAACTGTGTATAGGATAATGTGCCAACATTTTGTATAGATGTAACATCATTGTCAGATATCTCATTTCTTCTTATGTCCCGACCTCTTTGTTCCCATAGTTTACATTCACAGTGATTCTGTAGCCATCATGCACGCACACAGAGCACGGAGAGGCTCGCTGTTCTCCTCATACGTCATCCACAGCGCCGACACATGTTACCGCCACATGTAGCAATGCAGAAGTTATTGCAATGCACTTTACTGCCCATGCATTTCCTAAATCTGTTTTATTGTCTCGGAGACACCGAGAAGAATTTGTCACAACATGTTGTTTATGTTGTCTTTGCCTGTGGGTTATTTCCTATGTGGAATCGGTGCAATAGCCACCATGGACCTAGTACAGATGTGAGTAGCACTAACCTGGTATCACAGGAGGAATTAAAAGCTCCTGAAAGTGTCTTAGGATGGTTTTATTTCAGGTAAGAGCAAAGAAAACTGAAATCCAGCTGTGCACTGACAACCTCCAAAGTATGAGGAGGTCACATGGTTTCAGTAGCAATATAATGTTAGTGCAGCTGTTTTTAACACTGCGTCTGTGATAAGGTGAATTACAACTCCACTTAAATAATAAGCTGAAATAAACTCATCACTAAGACATTTACTACAAAGTCGGGAGCGTCACACCTCAACTTTCTTTTCCTGATTTACGGTGTTCTTGACTGGATTTGTAGGTCAACAGCAGAACTTTGTCTATTTATTTTATGATATTTTATGATATCAACAAAAACTGCTTTCAACACGAAGCAGTCCTCTCACAGTTAACGGTGTGATGAACGTGGAAGAAACAAAACATGGTAATAAAACAAGAGTTTTATTACAAAATATGGTAAATAAGATACAATAATGATACACGTGAAGCTAAATCTGCTTCATATTTAGTCATATTACGACCTTAATGGAGTCAAAAACCATCAGTGTGTCCTGAGATGCTCGTAGCTGATGCCCGCTGTTCTTCCCTCTGTATGTTCTTCTGCCTTATCGTCCCTCCCCTGCGTCTTAACTGTGCCCGTCATGACTATGCATTATTTTATTAAGAAGGTTTGATCAGAGAAGATAACTGGAGTCACTGTGAACTTCCTCTGCTATTGTGAAGGTTGGCGTCTTAGTTCAATCCAGAACACAATACGGCCCATTTACAGACAACCTGCATCTTATGTTACTTTAAATAAAATATCAGTGACCATTACGAAACGATAGGACTTGTCGTTAAGAAACTTATTGAAAGTTTTCTCTGCGATGCTCGTCAATTTTTTTCAGCTTTGACTTGCAGGGTTTGGAAATAGTCTCAGCTTCAAGTTGAATCTCCAGTATATTATATCCCTTAATTTATTTAATAGGAAGAATTATATGAATGATTTGAGCAGCCCGGACTCACTAAAACTGAGAATAATTTTACATGTAGAACTGATGCAACACACTGACAGTGATAACACACTTTGTTTGCATCAAATGCAAATCAACTAACTTGTTAGAAACTCTGTTTGACAGGGACGCTGGGCGCTGTATCAGTCTAGGGATTTGACACACATGATTATAGATCATTGGAAAACCCATCAGGTTAACGGGGGGAAGGTGGCCCGCTAGCTAGTGTGTCCAAGAATACTCACACAAACATGAATAGAAACTTTTTTACCTGAGCTGAGAATTCACATGATCCCGATGCAGTAAAGCGCTGTTGTATTTTATTAGATAATATTTCAATCAGATTCCACTCGCCCCCTTCACAGATTTTAACTTGCAATTAAAAACGTCCTGCAACATCTTCCTACAACCAAAATGCCTTCAGTTCCTTTAGCTTTGTAAAATTTGGTCCTCCAGTGTCATTTTAAATTTGACTTTGTAAAATGATTTTATCTGAATTCTGCTTGTTGGATTTTATTTTCTGGCTAAGTGACTTTGATAAAGGCTATATATTTTTCTACAGTCAACTTTCTTCATCATGTCAGGTATACGCTCATATATCTGTATATTTACAGTTTTTTACACGAGTCTCTGTTTTGTACAAAAGGTTGTTTTGACAGAATGACATCTTCCAGTTCTGCAGTGCCGTGGATCTTCAGCCATGCTTTGTGTCACACTTCCGCCCTTATCAGACCTCAGTAAATGCGGGTCAACATACCGTACTCCTGTTTTGGCCTCTCGCCTTTTTTTCAATTGAAGAGACTTGCTGTTCAGTCGGGGTCGTGTTTCCTGTTGAAAAGGCCTGTTGTTGGTTTTTATAGACTTTATATGCAAAATGGCTGCGGAAGCATTTCTTTAATTCCCTGCTGAACGGACTTACTGTGCAGTCGAGTCAATGCTGACCTCAGACGTTTGTACCTGTGAGGCTCATTGAAAGGACAATTTAATTCACATGAATCGAAGGGCCGGTTTCTCTGTCGGTGTCGGTGTGTGTAGAAAAACAATCTCCTGTGTGTGTTCTGCACTGGAAACAAGAGGGAAGATATGAAAGTGTGTGTATGATAACTCTTTCCCACTATTGTGTATCCGTGCTTTGCTTACCTGTGGGAACGGAACTGTTCGTGTTTGTACTTTATCGCTTCTTTCTAATCAGTGTGTTACTTCCTGTAACTGATCTTGTATTTGAGGGTAGTTAATAGGAACGATGCTGAGATGATTGAAGAAGAAAAAAAAAAGCAGATCACCTCCTCCCTTCCAAACGGGGGTAGAAAAATCTTCAGGTATGACGATCAGGCTGTGCTGTGCCCCCCCCCCCCTCCCCTCCTCCTCCTCCTCCTCCTCCTTTCAGAATGGCTTAGAAAACAAATGTAATATTTTCATATTGTAGTAACTGGTCCTTGTATTTAGACGATGTTTTTACCTTCATACTGACGATGCTCTTCATAACTCTTTGAG